>OW052222.1:99378610-99454855 GCA_932526605.1 Nephrotoma flavescens | reverse complement strand
ATATATATATATATATATATAATAATAATAATAATAATAATTCCCAACGACCTATTACCCCTCCCAACCGCGCGCGGGGAGTCTCCATCTGTATTATTATTATTTTTTTGAGTATAATTCCAGTGATTATAAACATGGATATCGAACTGCTTAACCTGTGAAATTAAAGAAAAGTAGCAAGCGGGAAAATCTATATTAGTATTAAAATCAAATCTGATTATTAAGAGGCAAACTAGGTGAACAGCTAAGCAAAACGATACCCGTCGCGGACGGAAGGAGAACAGAGGTTAAGTCTGCTTAGTACAAGCAGATTAAAATTGAAAAATATAGCAGTCAACTAATAAAATTGCATAAAATTTGATAAATAAAACAAAATAAAATGTAACAAAACAAAATGTTATAAAAGTTATAAAATATTAAAGGCCAAACCAGTCAAGTTAAATAAAAAAGTTGTTTTAAAGTGCGTTTCGTCATATTAAAATCAATGAAGTGGGAGTATTGGTTAGCCTCGTGAAGCATCCTAGATACAGGTTCATTTTTACCATAGTCAGTCCTATGATGGTCGATTCGAAACATAGGTACCGCTCTCAAGGCTCGTGAATTAAAATTTAGATTGATTTTTCCTAAGAGGAAAGGAGAGTCGGTACACCCGGTCAGCAATTGATGAACAAAACCACGTCTGCAACAACCCTGCGTCTATGAAGTGGTTGTAAATCAATTAGCTTGAGGCGATCTAGGTATGGAGGTAGGTGAAACATGTCCACCCACGGTAGCCCGCGTAAATCAAAGCGAAGAAATCTACGCTGAACTGCTTCAATCCTTTTTATGTGAACCACATGATAAGGCGACCACACCTGGCAAGCATACTCGAGCAGGGGACGAACGAATGTTAAATAGAAAGCCTTCGTAACATAAGGATCGTCGAATTATTTCGACCAACGCTTAATGAAACCGAGCGCAGCGTTACCTTGATTGACAATGCGATCTACGTGATTTCTGAAGTTCAATTCGTTGTCACAAACGACCCCCAGATCACGAACAGAACTAACTCTGGTAACGGCATCGTTGTTAATATAATAGTCATTAGAAATGGACTGTGCACGCTTCCGAGAGTAGGTGACCGTCTGGCATTTACCCACATTCAGCTCAAGGTTGTTCTTTACACACCATACGGAAAATGTATTGAGGTCGGATTGTAATAGGATCCTATCGGGGGTGTTTGAAATCTGTTTGTAAATCTTCATGTCATCGGCGTATATAGATATAGTTGAATTTTTAATTAAACAAGCAACGTCGTTAATAGACAGAATGAAAAAGATCGGCCCTAGATGGCTGCCTTGGGGCACTCCGGATGATGCTGAAAAATGAGCTGATACTGATGTCCTAAACAGAACTTGATAAATACGGTCTTTAAGATAAGAGCCCACCCAACGAAGAAATTGTGGGGGAAATCCAAAAGCCCTGAGCTTAAACAAAATAACTTTATGGGAAATCCTGTCAAACGCCTTGCTGAAATCGGTCAAGATAACATCGACCTCATTCCCTGCTTCAATCATATTTAATGTTTGTGAAGTGAATTCCACAAGGTTTGAGGTCGTGGAGCGAGCTTTGAGAAAACCATGCTGATTGTCGGAAAACAACGGTTTACAATAAAAGTACAATGAATCATATATAATACTTTCGAACAGATTTGTTATGATTTTAGGATCATTAGAAGAATGATCTTTATAATTCAGAGTGGAAGGGTATCCGTCGTATTTTTTTTTTCAAATTAACAAACCGCCAGAAACTCCTAGGGTCGGCTTTAAGATTTGACTGCATGAGTCTGATGTAATTCCCATAAAGTTTGTCCGATAAACTACTGAATCATTATAACTAATCAAATAGTTAGAGTGATCAGAGTTGAGCGGCTGAGACGCCCATTCGGAACAAACAAACAAACAGGAATTCATTTTTATATACAATAGATTTATTTGTAAACAAAAATAAAATTAAATATTAATAAACACGTGAAATGTATTCTAGAGCGACCTATAATCTTCATATGACTACTAAATTTAATCCATAAATTAATTTCTTATGATAAACAACAACAATTTCGCCGGTTTATTTTAGGACCTGTGGCACTATTTTGACTTTCCCTGGAGTCAATTGGGAAAATATTTGCATAGCATTTTTGTCCAACATGGGATCTATACTATGCAAAACCGCTGAGACTTTCTCTCATGATATTTTATGTTCAATATATTTGTCAAACAAATATCAAAACTGGGCATTTCGTTCTCCAATTGCAACTTTTCGTGCGCTTTTGCCATTTTATAGTCGTAATAATCGTCCAAGTGTGCTCGCTATTCGTCGAATTGTTGAAAATTTTGAGCGTACATTTTCTTTACATAATGTTCAAGTGCCAATAAGATAAAGAAACGGTCGAAGTAATGCAAATATTGCTGCCGTTCAGGCAAGGGTTGCTGAAGACCGCAATTATATATATATATATATATATATATATATATATATATATATATATATATATATATATATATATATATATATATATATATATATATATATATATATATATATATATATATATATATATATATATATATATATATATATTTTTTTTTTCTCTCTCTCTCTGGCTTTCACATCCCATGAAGGGATTTCGCCGCCTGCACAATGGCCCTCCATCCATCCCGATCCATTGCTCTCGTCCTCCAGTTTCGACATCCTAATGCTTGCAGATCTTGTTCAATGTCGTCACGCCAGCGTAGTCGGGGTCTTCTTCTACGACGTACTCAGGCTGGTTGTTGGTGAAACACTTTATATATCATCCGTTGTTGTGGGGACCTTGTAACGTGGCCGAGCCATCTCACTCGATTGGATTTAATGAATCCGATGATATCGCTGCCTCCGAGGAGTTGCTTTATTTCGTGATTCATACGAATCCGATATTCGTTGTTCGCAACTTTAATTGGACCAAAAATTGAACGGATGACCTTCCTTTTGAATGTAGATAACAATCTACAATCATTAGAGGTCATGGTCCAGCTCTCGCTTCCGAAAGCAGGCACAGGTCTTATTAGTGCTTTATAAAGTGCGAGCTTGCACGACTGCGACAGATGTTTCGAACGCAATAATCTTGATTGGGTGTAGAAAACTCGTTGTCCGGCAGCGATTCGGGCTTTTATTTCTGCCTGCATTTCATTCAGTGATGTTATAACTGACCCGAGGTATTTAAAGTTTTCGACACCATCAAAATTGTGGTCGCCAGTTCCGAGATTTGCACTAGAGATGTTCCTGGGTGTTGTTAGATATTTGGTTTTACTGCTGTTCACCTCCAAACCAAGTCTTCTTGCGCAGCGATCGAGCGGTATGAAACTGTCTTTGATATCGCTAGGTCTTCGGCCAAGAAGCACGATATCATCTGCATATCCAAGAATTTGGCCGGATTTATTAAATATACAGCGCGAAGTTTCGATGTTGCTTTTTCTTACTACGTACTCAAGCGCCAAATTGAACAGCAAAGGCGCGAGTGCATCACCTTGTCGAACGCCAGATGTTATTTCAAAGGAGTCTGACACAGTTCCTTCAATTACGATTCTACATACAGACCCATACGTTGTTAATTTACATCTGGGATACCTAGGCATATGAGCGCGGCCCATAAGTTGTCGCGGTTTATACTGTCATATGCCTGCCGGAAGTCTATATATAGTTGATGTATGGTTATGTTGTACTCCCAGCATTTTTCCAAGATCATCCTCATGGTAAAACACTGGTCCGTGGTTGATCGGTTGGGTCGAAAACCACATTGATAGTCGCCAATGATGTTTTCGGCGAAAGGGATGAGTCTGGCAAGTACAACATTAGCCAACACTTTGTAAGCAGCGTTCAATAGCTCTTCTTGGTCCCAAATACAGACGACGAGATCGTATAGACTTGTTGCAAGAGTAGCGCCTCCGAGTTTAATCAATTCTGCGGGGATTCCATCGAGACCGGGTGCCTTGCCGTTTTTCAATCGACTAATAGCTGCGTCTACTTCCTCCACTGTGGGATATTCGACAAAGACCTCGTCACCTGGAGGAGCTATTGCTCTAATGGGGGTCACGTCGTCATTCCGATTTAGCAGATTTTGAAAGTAGGTTTGCCATACTTGAAAGTAGGTTTGCCATACTAATATATATATATATATATATATATATATATATATATATATATATATATATATATATATATATATATATATATATATATATATATATATATATATATATATATATATATATATATATATATATATATATATATATATATATATATATATATATATATATATATATATATATATATATATATATATATATATATATATATATATATATATATATATATATATATATATATATATATATATATATATATATATATATATATATATATATATATATATATATATATATATATATATATATATATATATATATATATATATATATATATATATATATATATATATATATATATATATATATATATATATATATATATATATATATACGCAACCGTAGAAACAAACTTTGGCATAGATTTCTAAGAACTAAATTGGACTCTGATCACTCTAACTATTTGATTAGTTATAATGATTCAGTAGTTTATCGGACAAACTTTATGGGAATTACATCAGACTCATGCAGTCCAATCTTATAGCCGATCCTAGGAGTTTCTGGCGGTTTGTTAATTTGAAAAAAAAAATACGACGGATACCCTTCCACTCTGAATTATAAAGATCATTCTTCTAATGATCCTAAAATCATAACAAATCTGTTCGAAAGTATTATATATGATTCATTGTACTTTTATTGTAAACCGTTGTTTTCCGACAATCAGCATGGTTTTCTCAAAGCTCGCTCCACGACCTCAAACCTTGTGCAATTCACTTCACAAACATTAAATATGATTGAAGCAGGGAATGAGGTCGATGTTATCTTGACCGATTTCAGCAAGGCGTTTGACAGGATTTCCCATAAAGTTATTTTGTTTAAGCTCAGGGCTTTTGGATTTCCCCCACAATTTCTTCGTTGGGTGGGCTCTTATCTTAAAGACCGTATTTATCAAGTTCTGTTTAGGACATCAGTATCAGCTCATTTTTCAGCATCATCCGGAGTGCCCCAAGGCAGCCATCTAGGGCCGATCTTTTTCATTCTGTCTATTAACGACGTTGCATGTTTAATTAAAAATTCAACTATATCTATATACGCCGATGACATGAAGATTTACAAACAGATTTCAAACACCACCGATAGGATCCTATTACAATCCGACCTCAATACATTTTCCGTATTGTGTGTAAAGAACAACCTTGAGCTGAATGTGGGTAAATGCCAGACGGTCACCTACTCTCGGAAGCGTGCACAGTCCATTTCTAATGACTATTATATTAACAACGATGCCGTTACCAGAGTTAGTTCTGTTCGTGATCTGGGGGTCGTCTGTGACAACGAATTGAACTTCAGAAATCACGTAGATCGCATTGTCAATCAAGGTAACGCTGCGCTCGGTTTCATTAAGCGTTGGTCGAAATAATTCGACGATCCTTATGTTACGAAGGCTTTCTATTTAACATTCGTTCGTCCCCTGCTCGAGTATGCTTGCCAGGTGTGGTCGCCTTATCATGTGGTTCACATAAAAAGGATTGAAGCAGTTCAGCGTAGATTTCTTCGCTTTGATTTACGCGGGCTACCGTGGGTGGACATGTTTCACCTACCTCCATACCTAGATCGCCTCAAGCTAATTGATTTACAACCACTTCATAGACGCAGGGTTGTTGCAGACGTGGTTTTGTTCATCAATTGCTGACCGGCAGTACCGACTCTCCTTTCCTCTTAGGAAAAATCAATCTAAATTTTAATTCACGAGCCTTGAGAGCGGTACCTATGTTTCGAATCGACCATCATAGGACTGACTATGGTAAAAATGAACCTGTATCTAGGATGCTTCACGAGGCTAACCAATACTCCCACTTCATTGATTTTAATATGACGAAACGCACTTTAAAACAACTTTTTTATTTAACTTGACTGGTTTGGCCTTTAATATTTTATAACTTTTATAACATTTTGTTTTGTTACATTTTATTTTGTTTTATTTATCAAATTTTATGCAATTTTATTAGTTGACTGCTATATTTTTCAATTTTAATCTGCTTGTACTAAGCAGACTTAACCTCTGTTCTCCTTCCGTCCGCGACGGGTATCGTTTTGCTTAGCTGTTCACCTAGTTTGCCTCTTAATAATCAGATTTGATTTTAATACTAATATAGATTTTCCCGCTTGCTACTTTTCTTTAATTTCACAGGTTAAGCAGTTCGATATCCATGTTTATAATCACTGGAATTATACTCAAAAAAATAATAATAATACAGATGGAGACTCCCCGCGCGCGGTTGGGAGGGGTAATAGGTCGTTGGGACTTATTATTATTATTATTATTATTATTATTATATATATATATATATATATATATATATATATATATATATATATATATATATATATATATATATATATATATATATATATATATATATATATATATATATATATATATATATATATATATATATATATATACATGGTATATATATATATATATATATATATATATATATATATATATATATATATATATATATATATATATATATATATATATATATATATATATATATATATATATATATATATATATATATATATATATATATATATATATATATATATATATATATATATATATATATATATATATATATATATATATATATATATATATACATGGTATATATATATATATATATATATATATATATATATATATATATATATATATATATATATATATATATATATATATATATATATATATATATATATACATGGTATATATATATATATATATATATATATATATATATATATATATATATATATATATATATATATATATATATATATATATATATATATATATATATATATTATATATATATATATATATATATATATATATATATATATATATATATATATATATATATATATATATATATATATATATATATATATATATATATATCTTTATATATATATATATTTATATATATATATAAATATATATATATATATATATATATATATATATATATATATATATATATATATATATATATATATATATATATATATATATATATATATATATATATATATATATATATATATATATATATATATATATATATATATATATATACATATATATGTATATATATATATATATATATATTTAATATTTATATATGTATATATATATGTATATATATATATATATATATATATATATATATATATATATATATATATATATATATATATATATATATATATATATATATATATATATATATATATATATATATATATATATATATATATATATATATATATATATATATATATATATATATATATATAATTGCGGTCTTCAGCAACACTTGCCTGAACGGCAGCAATATTTGCATTACTTCGACCGCATCTTATTGGCACTTGAACATTATGTAAAGAAAATGTACGCTCAAAATTTTCAACAATTCGACGAATAGCGTGCACACTTGGACGATTATTACGACTATAAAATGGCAAAAGCGCACGAAAAGTTGCAATTGGAGAACGAAATGCCCAGTTTTGATATTTGTTTGACAAATATATTGAACATAAAATATCATGAGAGAAAGTCTCAGCGGTTTTGCATAGTATAGATCCCATGTTGAACAAAAATGCTATGCAAATATTTTCCCAATTGACTCCAGGGAAAGTCAAAATAGTGCCACAGGTCCTAAAATAAACCGGAAGAAATTGATTTATGGATTAAATTTAGTAGTCATAGAAGATTATAGGTCGCTCCAGAATACATTTCACGTGTTTATTAATATTTAATTTTATTTTTGTTTACAAATAAATCTATATATATAAAAATGAATTCCTGTTTGTTTGTTTGTTCCGAATGGGCGTCTCAGCCGCTCAACCGATTGCCATGACATATTTACCATGTACAAGTTGCATATCCAGAACCAACCTTATGATATTATGGAAGGGGCTGCACCACGGGGTCTAGAGGCTGCGGTACAATTTTTTTCAAAAATTTTAATTTTCTTTAAATTTTTTCACGAAAATGAGTTTATGGGGCTGGTTATATGAAATTACTGACATGTTCGAATCCGAGGGTCCCAGCCCTGGATCAAAAATTAATTTTTACATGTATATAGATACAAATATTTGATTATTCCAAAATGACTTCTCAGTCGCTCAACCGATCGCCATGAAATGTTTACCATGCAAATATTGCATGGTGAGGATCAATCTTACGATATTGGGAAAGGGGGTGGACAACGGGGGTCTAAGGGCTGTGGTACAAATTTTTTCAAAAATTTAAATTTTTTACGAGAATGAGTTTTGGAAAGGGGTTATATGAAATAAAAGACACGTTCGAATTCAGGGGGTCCGCCCCTATATGTTGCATGTTCAGGACCAAGCCCACGACGATACTTTTAAAGGAGCTGGACCCCGGGGTCTAGGGGCTGTGGTACAAATTTTTTATCAAATTTCAATTTTTTTAAGATTTTTGTACCGGAATGACTTTAGGAAAGGGGTTATATGAAATTAGTGACATGCTCCAATCCGGAAGTCTGCCCTGGATCAAGAATTAATTTTTACATGTATAGATACAATTATTTAAATGTTCCGAAATAGCGCCTTAGCCGCAAATTTAGACACCAAAAAGGATGTCTAGCGTGCGATTGATATACAAAAATCATACCTCTACTATAATTGATTTAATTATTCAAATTAATTTTATTAATTTAAATTTAAGACAATCTTTCATCATATATTTTACTTTGGTTTTTGCAATTGTAATGGTGTTATTGCAAAAACCAAAGTAAAATATATAATAAAATTCGTGAATGCGAAAAGTTAGTTGTTAAAATAGAATATAGATGGAAATGTGAAAGAATCAAATTTCGTACGCTAAGCAGTAATTCGCTAGTAGTACAACTACATGGTATGTTCTATATATATATAGACAATATTCTAATGTAATAATACAACATCAGTCGTCGCGACCTGATGAGAATAGTCGCATTTGTTCGAAACTGGTTGTTGTGATTCTTACACATTAGCCATCTATAAGTCAAAAATTTAAATCTTTCATCACTTTAACTGAAGACAAATCTCTGAACACTTATATTATCTATACTAATAATCCATTTTTACTGGTTTGACATGTACTGTTTAGTGATATCCTATTTATCATATCCTGTTTTGAAATGTACCATAGTCAGCGAGTTCTAATTTCCACATAACTTCAGAAATAATTAACATTCTATTTTAATCCACTAAACCCCAATTATACCTTATTACTTTATTTAGTTTATTATACTTAAATAATCAATGATTGTTTCATAAAATCAATTCTGGGAAAGGTACTAAAAATATTGTACGTATAAACTGATTTACTTTGAAAAGTACTAGCGTTTTATATTTGAAAATAGCATCTTATACAAGAAACATCCTTGGATTCAAATTATTGTACGTGTAAAATTGCCTTAGTTTGAAAAAACTTCTTTCGTTTTTCGAAATGTCATTTTCAACCACAGTTCGCGGTAAAACGTATCGAAGTGGACGTAGTTTTAATCGTTTTGAATAAATTAATATTAATTTGTGTTTCGGATGCCGCTGTTCCTCGATTAGTTAGCTATATTGCAATAAAATAATTGTTGGTGATTATTTTCCAGGTATTAAATATTATTTCAAGTGAATATACCATTCTTATTAGATTTAAGTTTTCAGTTTAAAAACGTGTTAATCTATGATTACTTTTTGATTGTAGATAACATTTGGTTTTGCTTAAAAAAAATCCGTAAAGACATTTTCAAACACAGTTCGCGGTGAAACATATCGAAGGGAACATTAAAATCGTTTTGATAAATTAATACTAATTTCTGTTTTGAATGCCCGTCATTCCTGATTAATTAGCTACACGTTTCATTTTCAAGTCGAAGAAGATTAGAGCCGCAAGGGTGGCTGAATCAAGCGAACAGCTTGAAGCACGACTTGCAAACGTTCGAAGCAGGATGTCTTCTTAAAAAGCTGATGAAACAACTAAACAGCGCGAAACACGACTTGCAAACAACTGAACAGCGTGAAACACGACTTGCAAACGTTCGAAGCACGATGTGTTCTTCAAGAGCTGATGAAACAACTGAACAGCGCGAAACACGACTTGCAAACGTTTGAAGCAGGATGTCTTCTTCAAGAGCTGATGAAACAACTGAACAGAGTGAAACACGACTTGCAAACGTTTGAAGCAGGATGTCTTCTTCAAGAGCTGATGAAACAACTGAACATCGCGAATCACGACTTGCAAACGTTCGAAGCAGGATGTCTTCTTCAAGAACTGATGAAACAACTGAACAGCGTGAAACACGACTTGCAAACGTTCGAAGCAGGATGTCTTCTTCAAGAGCTGATGAAACAACTGAACAGCGCAAAACACAACTTGCAAACGTTTGAAGCAGGATGTCTTCTTCAAGAGCTGATGAAACAACTGAACAGCGTGAAACACAACTTGAAAATGTTCGAAGCAGGATGTCTTCTTCTAGAGCTACTGAAACCATTGAACATCGTTAGGCCCGGCTGGAAGCCGATCGGTTACGATATGGACGATTAATAGAAACTTTTAGAGCTGATTTAAAGTTAGCAGCATTCAATTACGAGAAAGACTATGATTACAATGTTTCAATTGGGCAAATGGAAAACATTTGTTTGTATTGTTATGCTTTAAAGTTTCACAATGAATCGCCTGGAATGTGTTGTTCAAATGGAAAAGTGAACTTGCCTCTTCTGGATGATCCACCTGAACCTCTTCTAGCTTACATCTCCGAAACTGCTGAGTTATCCAGACATTTTCTATAAAATATTCGAAAATACAACTCTTGCTTTCAAATGAAGTTTACAGATTTTATTCCATGAACGCAATCATCTGGTAAACTTATTCAAAACTGCATTGGAGCAAATGCCATCAGATGACCACAGAGTAGTTATTCGAGCAGACAAAACACCGTCTGGTCAACATGAAAGACGATTCAATGCTCCAGCAATTAACGAAGTTGCTATTGTTATGGTCGGAACGGATTTCAACCGACGTGATATTACTATCCATAGACAAAATGAAAGCCTACCGCGTGTTACTGAAACACACAGATCGTATGATGCTCTTCAGTATCCAATACTGTTTTGGCAAGGAGAAGATGGGTATCATTTCAACGTGATGCAAACTAACCCAACAACAAGTGCTGCGATGACGAAAAGGGTTTCCTGCATGGATTTTTATGCGCATCGTATTATGATTAGAGCACAACAATCAAACCACATCCTGAAGTGCCGTCAACTTTTTCAACAATTCATTGTTGATATGTATGCTAAAATTGAAAGTGAACGACTTCTTTCCATTCGCTTAAATCAGAAAAAACTTCGTTCCGAGGAATATATTCACTTGCGCGATGCAATTGCAAATGATGGAAACGTTGCTGACATTGGGAAATTGGTCATATTACCAGCTACGTATACGGGAAGTCCAAGGCACATGCACGAATACGCTCAGGATGCCATGACGTATGTCCAAAGATTTGGACGTCCTGTTCTATTTATAACGTTACGTGTAATCCAACATGGGCTGAAACTCATAAATCTCATGAACCTCATAACTAAAAATCATATTTATGGAGAAACTCGCTGCTGGATGTATTCTATAGAATGGCAGAAAAGAGGCCTACCACATGCTCACATTTTGATTTGGTTAAAGGACAAGATTACTCCGACTCAAATTGATAGTGTTATATCAGCTGAACTACCCAATCCCCAAGAAGATCCGATACTTTTTGAAACCGTTAGCAAAAACATGGGCCATGTGGAGCCGTGAACCCCAATTCACCTTGCATGAAAGACGGAAAGTGATCGAAAAAATATCCCCGAAAGATGTACCAGGAAACACAAACTGGTGACGACGGATATCCACAATACCGGAGACGAAAACCCGATGACGGAGGACACACAGCCACTATCAAAGTAAACAATGTGCATCATGAGGTAGATAATAGCTGGATTGTTCCTTACACTCCGTTACTGTCGAAAATATTTAAAGCCCATATTAACGTTGAGTACTGCAACTCGGTTAAGTCAATTAAATATATATGTAAATACGTCAACAAAGGCAGTGATATGGCAATTTTTGGACTTTCGAATACAAATTCATAATTCGATGAAGTCACGCAATTTCAAATAGGACGTTACATCAGCAGTAATGAAGCTGTCTGAAGAATTCTGAGTTTTAATATTCATGAGCGTTATCCAACAGTTGTACATCTCAGTGTACACTTAGAAAACGGACAACGAGTTTACGGAAGAAAATCTGTTACAGAGAGCTGCGCGACCAACGAATACAACATTAACAGCCTTTTTTCAATTGTGCGGAACAGATTCATTCGTTAAAACGTTGTTGTATCATGAAGTTCCAAAATATTATACATGGAACACGTCGAAGAAGCAGTTTTTCAGAACAAAGCAAGGCACAATTATTCGGGAGTACCCTGGAATACGTGGTTCAGATGCCTTGGGTCGAGTTTATAATGTTCATCCTAACAATATACGGAGTGTTATTTTCTGAGAATGCTGCTTCATGAAGTAAGAGGACCAATGTCTTTTCAAGCACTGAGAACTGTAAATGGCGAAGTATGTCAAACTTACAGAGAGGCATGTCTTCAACTGGGCTTACTTGAAAATGATGAACACTGGGATAGAACACTGACCGAAGCATGTCTTATGTGTCGTCCAGCACAAATACGCAAATACGCTTTTTGCAATCATATAACAACATGCACACCTTCCGAACCTAAAGGTCTTTGGGAAAAGCACAAAGAAAGCCTTAGTGAAGATATACTTTGGCAAGCACGTAGAACAATTCCCGATATGGAAATACAGTTTTCAGCAGACATATTTAATGAAGCACTTATATGACTCGAGGATGCATGCTTATACATTAATAACAAAGTCATTTCGTAACTTGGGTTGCCAGCACCGACACGCCATGGAAACATTGTTCGTGATAGAGATCTATTACGAGAACAAAATTACCACGTTGGTCAGTTACGAGTTTTCGCTGAGGCTCAAAAACTCAAAAAAGTCTCTTATTGGATGATCAAAGACAGGCATACACTAAAGTGATGCAATACATAGCAAACGGTAACGGAGGAATTATTTTTCTTGATGCACTCGGAGGCACTGGAAACACATTTCTTCTTAATTTGATACTTGCTGAAGTAAGACAGCAGAATACAATCGGCCTCGCTGTTGCATCATCTGGAATCGCATCCACTTTACTCGATGGAGGACGCACAGCACATTCAACGTTTAAACTACCATTGAATTTGAATCAAGCGGATAATTTTTCTTGCAATATAACACAAAATTCGGGAACTGCCACGTTATTAAAAACATGTAAAATCATTATTTGGGATGAATGTACCATGGTACACAAAAAAGCATTTGAAGCGGTTGATCGTACTTTGCGTGATTTGCGACAAAATAACCGACCAATAGGAGGAGCTCTAACACTACTAGCAGGTGATTTTCGTCAAACTCTGCCAGTCATTCGACGATCAACACCCACTGATGAACTTAATCCCTGCCTGAAGGCGTCTCATCTTTGGAAACACGTTACGAAAATCACACTATCTACAAACATGCGTTTGAATTTCCATCACGATGGTACAGCTAAAACATTTACTATGCAGCTTTTGGACATGGGTAACGGGAAATTGCCAAATGACCCTGTAACATGTGAGATATCGTTCCCGCCTAATTTTGTTCAAATGTTGCCATCAATAAAGGACGTGATAATGAAAGTATTCTCAAATCTGCCAAATAACTTCAAAAATCATGATTGGCTGTGCGAACTCACACTCCTAGGTCCCAAAAATGACGGCGTTAATAAATTAAATAATGAAATTCAATCGCAACTACCCCGGCCACTAATGAAATACAAATCTATCGACACGGTTACTGATGTGGATCAATCCGTCAATTATCCAATAGAGTTTCTTAATTCTTTGGAGCCACCTGGTATTCCACCACACATACTATTTTTAAAAGAGGGTTCACCAATAATACTGCTCCGAAATTTAGATCCACCGAAATTGTGCAACGGAACACGGCTTTGTGTGAAGAAATTGATGCCGAATGTGATTGAAGCAACGATTATTACCGGTAAAAGTAAAGGAGAAGATGTGCTAATTCCGGGCATTCCTATGATTCCCACCGATTTGCCGTTTGAATTCAAGCGACTACAATTCCCATTACGCCTTGCTTTTGCAATGACAATCAACAAAGCCCAGGGGCAATCATTGAAAATAGCTGGTGTTATTTTGGAAAATTCATGCTTTTCACATGGCAAACTGTATGTTGTTCCAGAGTGGGAACGGCAAAATATTTATTTATTTACACACCAAATGGAAAAACCAAAAATATTGTTTATCAAAAGGCTTTATAATAAAAATTATTAACTAAAATATCTTTATATTTATTATTCACTTTGATCTGGTTGAAGGTTTGTAAAAATGGAGTATAATTATTTGGCAATTGGTAACAAATACCAAACCAAAATTAATTAATTATCCTCACAAACAGGAAGTCCTATAATATCATTACAAAAGTTCGTCTGGATGCATTGATGGAGGCACCCGTTACTGAATACAGCTACTTATAATTTTCTTTTCATATGTGATTGCAACTACAGCGATGTAAAGAGAGAATTCTTGCATAACAATCAAGGTATTTGAATTATATACCTCCCGTGCAACGCCGGGTAACTCAGCTATATGTAATATTTGCAAAATAATTAAACTATTTATTTACAAATTTGTACACTTTACTCTGATTATTTAAAAAAATAATAGTTGTAAATCCTTTATAAGTATGCATAACATAATTACAATTTTACAAATATTTAGATAGATAAGTTATATAAATATTGTTGTTTTAACCTAGATATTCAGAAGACAATATAAAATTTTAGTACTTTTGGGAAATGCTTCACTAGCGTAGTGTTTGTTAACTTTCAATCGTACAGATAAACAAAAGAAATTCAATTTCTAGAACATAGGAAAAATGGAGTTTAAATCCTCACACGAACTAGTTTCTGGTTTTTCTAACTAGTTCCCTTCTATTTTCCACCTTCTTATCTTTATTATATGTAGTAAAGATTTCTATGCTTTGAAATTTTCACGTTTTTTGAAAGTGTGCAAGACATATATACATGAGCATGTACTTATTTTTCTTTCTGTGTTATTATGTGTATCGGAGAGAATGGTTACACTCGTACTATTCTAAATAAAGTGTAAACTTAAAAATATGTTTGTATTTACTTTTAAAATTTATTTGTGTTATAATGGGGTCGATTCCGGAATCTAAAATTTTATTTTATGTTATTTTATTTCCCCGCTTCCTATTGGAATTTGTATTGAAAAAATAAAAATAACATAACACATAACATAAAATTTTAGATCTCGGAATCGACCCCAATATCTGATTAAAATGAAAATTTTTGTTTAGTTAAACCATTTTCAAGTCGTATTTCTCAACCTAAGTTTACATTTTATTTGTGAGAACCTTTTGTATAAATGGTTGGAAAAATGTTTGACTTACTTGATATATTTAGCTGCTGTTGGTATATAATGGAGTTTCTTCTTCTTATCACAAAATTATTATTATTTTTTATTGGATTCTGCACAATTACATTAAATTCGGAAGTTACAGTTGTGCCGTGGTACCTTAACAGGTATATGAACTCAGCTATACTACTACATAGTACTGCTATTTTATTGTTAACCTTTTCAAAATAGTATATAGTTGTCAACTCCGTAATGAGTCCGTTCCTTACTTTACTCATTTATATAAATAAATAAAGTGTTTCACCAACACCAGCCGGAGTGCGTCGCAGAGTAAGACCCTGACTACGCTGGCACGACTACATTTAAAGATCTACTAACATTTAGATCTACGAACATTTAAAGATCTAAACATTCCTTTGTTTACTCGTTGTACTTCATTCTTATTTATTTATTTATTTTTTTGTAATTGTGAATATAAAATCCTGGATTTAAAAAAAACCATTTATTATTTGGGTTATTTATTAGTTTCGGTTCGGAAATTGGCAATAAATTCGCTATCCTTCAACCGACTCTCGACATCTTTGATGCTTTGGAAAGGTAATTATATCTTCCACTCACTGCAATCATTATTTACGCTGAGAAACATTTGTTCGTTTTAATGTGAAAAATTGAAAAAAAAATACCGCCTTTATCGAACTTGGCACTCAAGTCGCAACCTCTAAACCAACTTCGATCGACCCAATATTTTTTCTATTTAAGTCCTTAGCACAACCTCGCATTTCTAGAGGGTGTCCCGTTAGATATCTCTATCTATAAATGTACATACAAATTTCACATTAGTTTACAGACAATCAAACTTGGATAGAAGAGACTGTTTACATTTAAAAAAAAATATTTTTGGTCATATTAAAGGAGATGATTTAATTCGCATGACCGAAAATACACTGGTCGCTAAACAGAATAGAGAGGTGGTCAGATTAAAGAGAATTTTTAGATCAAATTTGTATGGTTAAAGTGTTGGCTACAGTCCCAACACTTTAACCATACAAATTTGATCTAAAAATTCTCTTTAATCTGACCACCTCTCTATTCTGTTTAGCGACCAGTGTATTTTCGGTCATGCGAATTAAATCAACTCCTTTAATATGACCAAAAATATTTTTTGGACGGTGGGTCGGTGCTGAATTCTGCACTCCAACAGAGGGTCTAAGTTGTGTTTATTATCATCACCGATCGTAATCGGTGAAGAAAATTCGATTTACATCCTGCCTCTGGTGGGATTCGAACCCAGTACCTCCCGGTCCAAATGCCGAAGCTTTAACCACTGCGCCACTTGTACGGTATATTTGTTAGCAGTTTTGACATATTATGTGTTTGTTAGTTAAAATAATTAAAATATTCTAAAACTAATAATTAAAAATATTAATACGATCAACGATTATTAATAATGATCAGTAGTATCGATTTATTTTTTCGTGATAAAATTGCCTGAATTTGTAATACAATATTTTGAAATAAAATAATAATAATTATAATACACAAACAAATGATTTTTACTATAAAAATAATTTAAAAATAAAACCTACATTATCACTGCCAGCCATTTTTATTTGTACTATTGAATTAAAAAAAAAAATCGCACTACATCATCTAAAAATTGTAGGTGATCATTTTTGACATCACTCTCGCTCACTTCGTTTTCACGGCGAGAATCATAATACGAAAATGTGAACGCGGCGACTAGACGTCGCCAAATGATGCATATGTGATAACCATAATAGGGGCATAATTTTCGAAGGCTGATCGGAAATTTGGATCATAAATGTTGTGGATTGTGAAACCTAGCAGACAAGAACAAGAATCCAGATAAGTATTTATTGCAGCCTTAGTGATATCAAATAATGAAGATAGATTATTAATTATAGATTTATGCCTGTGAGAATCACTTGTCTGTGAACAAGTTAAAAAAACTAAAAAAGAATTAATTATAATACAATGCAAAGAGAGCATAGTTAAATGCGATTAGAAACATACTGTCGGAAAAACGATGAGGCTGAACAGAAGAGTGTAACAGGAAGAATTACACCATTCAGTTTCAATCAAATAAGATTAATGATTTGTAATAACTAGGCATCTCAAAATGCCATGGCATCTGAAGTTGTCTATATTATTAACCACTGGTTCAAATTGTCCTAATTCGTTGAAAATTAATGAAAAATTGCGAACAATTATTGTTATTAACTCCATATTCAACGTGATCCAATCTCACCTGTCTTTGTTTTGGAGAAAAAACGTGTTTTATGGGTTTTGAATTGGAAGAGATCAAACTTTGATATTTTGAATAAAAACAATTTCCTCTCACATTTCAAAGAATTTATTGATGATTTATCTTTTGGCAATTTTTTTTGCGAAAAGATATTTTTAAAGTTTTATTACATTCTTATTTTTTAAATATTTATAGAATTAAACATTTCAATGATAATGTCATTTCTCAAACCATCATTACTTAAAAAAGTCAGGTTTCCACTACATTTTCTTTATTTCTGAATCTTACAAATCATTCCCAATCTTACTTCATTAGAAAGTTGTGTAAAATTAAAAAGTTATAAAATTGCAATTGAAATGCAACATTTTTAGGTAATGATGTTTTAGGTAATAACATTATTGATGACCATGTAAAGTCCGCTAACCAGTGAATTTTTCACTAGGCAGGGAACGAGCAGGGAAAGCTAGAATTTTTTTTGTATAAAAATTTCATATTCCAGGGACAGAGGAGCAACCTTCGTTTCTTGTCTCCCACTCTATATGCCCGTGCAAATATCCAAACAAATTTGAAAAAAGAAACTAGTGAAATTCACATTTTAAATTTTGAGCCGTAGCTCTGCATATTCAATACATTATATAGTTTCATAATTCGTAACAGAATTCAATTAAATATAACAACATAAAGTATTTTCCATATTTTTATTACATCTATATAGATAGTTGTCCTTTTAAAATTTAAAAACCATTTGATGAGACAACGCAAAACTCGTTTGTCATCGTCTTTTTATTCCCGTCGTTCTCCATATATAATAAGTTGCCATCGTAACGGATCATTCACCAGCACCCCCATACCATTTAAAAACTAAAACCTACAGAATTAAAATATTCCTTTACTAACTTTACCTCCATTGCATTTTATATAATAGTTCCAACTGGCAATACATATTCCGAAATGCACATGTACATAATATATTTATACATACATAGCTATATGTTTTCGTTTTATATATAAATATTCGAGCAAAATCAAAACAAAATTTTCGAAAAAATTGAAAAAATACATTAGTACACGAGAACCAATTTCAATATTTGTTATTGTTGTTTTTCGTTTTTTGTGTGCCACAGTTTTCGTTTTACCGAAACAAATAAACCAAAAAAATCAAAAAAAAAAAATCGAGGTCATGTGATCTCGAACAAAAATAGTTTCTACATTTAAAATAGATAGCGTATTTATTTTATCATAGAAATCATGATTGGTTCGTTTCTCGGGGTATTTTTGATTATAAAATCGTCCGGCATGTGGTTTTTCGGAAATTCGTGGAGTTATAAAATAAAGTGGATGTCTCGACATTTTGGTACGTGTATTCACTTCTTATTATTAGAAATTCTTTGGTTGTACTAAGCTTTGGGCCTTTTATAGATCGCCTAGTTGTCATATTGAAATGTTTTTAAGCTTTTGGGACAGCATTGATGTATATAGGACAGATACAATCATTGTCGGAGATCTAAACATTCCCTTAAATAAGAACTTGGATTTAGTTTCTGATTATAAAAACATATTGATGAGTTCCGGGATGATTGTTACGAATACATTTGTCAGTAGGTCAATCAGTGTTAATATTATTGATCATGTTGTATGTAGTTTCACAAAAATTAAAGCTGTTCATAACTCAACTGGGAGCATCAGGATTCATTTCAGATTGGTAAACTTCTCTAAATTTATGCTGTTGCGGTAATCCTGCGTTTCCGATGGTTATTTTGATACTTTTTTGCTTTAGGATAGTTGGCTGATTGTAAGAAACATCAACTCTATTGCATTAGTGTTATTAATGTAGAGTTCGTCCAACATTTCTAACGATAGAATTTTTTTTTTGTTTCCGCCTCACTCGGAAGTGGATGTAATATTGCTGGGAGGACTTGAAGTTTGGACTCTGCTTCGCAAATGAATGACTTGCCGTCTATATTGAGTGTAAGGTTATTGAACTTAATGAGAAATGTACCGTTTAATTTTTGGGGCAAAGTCCCTATGAGAATTGTACCATTGAAATTGTTTAGGAGGATTATTCCTTGAGAGATTTCTTCTACGGTTGGGATATGTTGGGTGTTTGTGAGGTTGCATTTCGCGAAACGACTTTGAAAGATATTCGGAACACAAGACGTGGTTAACTAAGTTTTTTGAATTACATATTTTAACGTTTTTCACACGTTTTAAAGCAAAAGTTTCGTTATCATTCCTTATAATATTTTCATGCAATACTTCGATGGCAATTTTATTTCTTTTTACTGACTTTAATATAATCTTTTGATAGGTTTTATGATCTGTTATCGGAATGTTTACAATTTAAAGAATAGTCTTGTAATTAGAAATGATTTTGATTTCTGCAAAATTTAATGCCTCGTCGGCGGTAACAAATGGTAAATTTTCTTTTTTACATGTATCTAAAGCTAATTTTATTTCTTGTCTTGATAGGATTAGTGAATTTATAATGCCTGCTTTTGCCCAGTGTATTGCATAATTTATATTTTGTAAACCTTCTTTTAATATTTTTATTTTATATTCTAAATCTAAAATTATCTTATTAACTTATACATCGGTTTTAATTATATTTCTTATTTCATTATTTATGGCGGTCAAATTATTGATTCTTTCCATGAACAAATTGTTTATAACTACCTGCGTGTTGTTGTTGTTAAGCACATTGGTTACTTTTTGTTTGATGGTAACAAACTCTTCATGGTCAGGACTTCCTGCAACCCATTTCCATGCGCTGCCTAGGAAATCAAGTGATCTTTTAAATTTTCTTGGTTTCATATTTTCCTAATTTTTTTATTAGGTTTTGGATGTATCCAAGTTCGTGGGAGATATACGGAAAAAGATGATGTCTCTTACAAGTGTCCGTATTAATAGCTTTGTGGATGTCTGCGCTAACTTTTTCGTATTCGTCCAAATCGATAGCGTGTATTATTTTAAAATTGTCAATCTGTATTTTGGCTTGTCCTTTATATATGGATATACTACAAGTGAATTTGTGAAGTCCAATAACTGAACGTCAGCGTTTGTAGGAAAAAGACAGTATCTGTAATAAGGATTTTTTTTAGGTATTATTAGTTTCGAATATTGCTCTTGTGGACGGTTCTTCCTGAGTTAGTTATAACGACAGAGTTTTTGTTTTAAAAACTAAAACCTACAGAATTAAAATATTCCTTTACTAACTTTACCTCCATTGCATTTTATATAATAGTTCCAACTGGCAATACATATTCCGAAATGCACATGTACATAATATATTTATACATACATAGCTATATGTTTTCGTTTTATATATAAATATTCGAGCAAAATCAAAACAAAATTTTCGAAAAAATTGAAAAAATACATTAGTACACGAGAACCAATTTCAATATTTGTTATTGTTGTTTTTCGTTTTTTGTGTGCCACAGTTTTCGTTTTACCGAAACAAATAAACCAAAAAAATCAAAAAAAAAAAAATCGAGGTCATGTGATCTCGAACAAAAATAGTTTCTACATTTAAAATAGATAGCGTATTTATTTTATCATAGAAATCATGATTGGTTCGTTTCTCGGGGTATTTTTGATTATAAAATCGTCCGGCATGTGGTTTTTCGGAAATTCGTGGAGTTATAAAATAAAGTGGATGTCTCGACATTTTGGTACGTGTATTCACTTCTTATTATTAGAAATTCTTTGGTTGTACTAAGCTTTGGGCCTTTTATAGATCGCCTAGTTGTCATATTGAAATGTTTTTAAGCTTTTGGGACAGCATTGATGTATATAGGACAGATACAATCATTGTCGGAGATCTAAACATTCCCTTAAATAAGAACTTGGATTTAGTTTCTGATTATAAAAACATATTGATGAGTTCCGGGATGATTGTTACGAATACATTTGTCAGTAGGTCAATCAGTGTTAATATTATTGATCATGTTGTATGTAGTTTCACAAAAATTAAAGCTGTTCATAACTCAACTGGGAGCATCAGGATTCATTTCAGATTGGTAAACTTCTCTAAATTTATGCTGTTGCGGTAATCCTGCGTTTCCGATGGTTATTTTGATACTTTTTTGCTTTAGGATAGTTGGCTGATTGTAAGAAACATCAACTCTATTGCATTAGTGTTATTAATGTAGAGTTCGTCCAACATTTCTAACGATAGAATTTTTTTTTTGTTTCCGCCTCACTCGGAAGTGGATGTAATATTGCTGGGAGGACTTGAAGTTTGGACTCTGCTTCGCAAATGAATGACTTGCCGTCTATATTGAGTGTAAGGTTATTGAACTTAATGAGAAATGTACCGTTTAATTTTTGGGGCAAAGTCCCTATGAGAATTGTACCATTGAAATTGTTTAGGAGGATTATTCCTTGAGAGATTTCTTCTACGGTTGGGATATGTTGGGTGTTTGTGAGGTTGCATTTCGCGAAACGACTTTGAAAGATATTCGGAACACAAGACGTGGTTAACTAAGTTTTTTGAATTACATATTTTAACGTTTTTCACACGTTTTAAAGCAAAAGTTTCGTTATCATTCCTTATAATATTTTCATGCAATACTTCGATGGCAATTTTATTTCTTTTTACTGACTTTAATATAATCTTTTGATAGGTTTTATGATCTGTTATCGGAATGTTTACAATTTAAAGAATAGTCTTGTAATTAGAAATGATTTTGATTTCTGCAAAATTTAATGCCTCGTCGGCGGTAACAAATGGTAAATTTTCTTTTTTACATGTATCTAAAGCTAATTTTATTTCTTGTCTTGATAGGATTAGTGAATTTATAATGCCTGCTTTTGCCCAGTGTATTGCATAATTTATATTTTGTAAACCTTCTTTTAATATTTTTATTTTATATTCTAAATCTAAAATTATCTTATTAACTTATACATCGGTTTTAATTATATTTCTTATTTCATTATTTATGGCGGTCAAATTATTGATTCTTTCCATGAACAAATTGTTTATAACTACCTGCGTGTTGTTGTTGTTAAGCACATTGGTTACTTTTTGTTTGATGGTAACAAACTCTTCATGGTCAGGACTTCCTGCAACCCATTTCCATGCGCTGCCTAGGAAATCAAGTGATCTTTTAAATTTTCTTGGTTTCATATTTTCCTAATTTTTTTATTAGGTTTTGGATGTATCCAAGTTCGTGGGAGATATACGGAAAAAGATGATGTCTCTTACAAGTGTCCGTATTAATAGCTTTGTGGATGTCCGCGCTAACTTTTTCGTATTCGTCCAAATCGATAGCGTGTATTATTTTAAAATTGTCAATCTGTATTTTGGCTTGTCCTTTATATATGGATATACTACAAGTGAATTTGTGAAGTCCAATAACTGAACGTCAGCGTTTGTAGGAAAAAGACAGTATCTGTAATAAGGATTTTTTTTAGGTATTATTAGTTTCGAATATTGCTCTTGTGGACGGTTCTTCCTGAGTTAGTTATAACGACAGAGTTTTTGTTTTCTTTGACTATTTCTTGTACGAAACGAACAGTTAGTTTTGATCCTAATCGCTTATTATATTTAACGTAAATTAAGTCGCCGGGGGAATATTGCTTTGCCTGTTTTCTCAGATTGTTGTGATTTTTCAGATGCTAGGAGTCCGTTAACCACGTTAGGGTTTGCGTATCTTTTAAAAATATTTATTATATTTGATTCAGAGTAACTAGGTTGGATGAAGATATACCTAATATATTTGGAACTTCAACAGTTGGGATTAAGTTGTGAGACGAACTGTCATCACAATGTGAGATCGAGAGGGAATCTGCTACAACATTAGATTTACCTGGTTTATATGTTAGCTCATAATTATACTCTTCAAGTATGGCCTTCCAACGTTTCATTTTACTATTGGTGTTCTTGTTGCTAAGCGCATATGTTAAAGGTTTGTGGTCAGTAAATATCCCGACCTTCCGAGAGCCATAGAGGTAGTTTCGCAAAGAATTCAAGTACCATATTATTGCCAGCATTTCCTTCTCATTGGTGGCATAGCCTTCCTCTGTTTTATTTAACGTCCTCGAGATGAAGGTGATAGGTCGGTTTTGTTGCATTAGAACAGCTCCGATTGCATAATCGGATGCGTCGGTGGTTAGTTCGAATTCTTTGTCGAAATTCGGATGGGACAACATTACTTCTCCGGAGATAAGTGTATTTTTGAGTTTTTCGAAAGCCTTTAGTGCATTTTCATCGAGGTGAATCAGTTCATTTTTAGAGGCATTCTTGGACACGCGTCCATCTCCAGGGTTATCAGGGGCTTCGCAAGTCTTGCGTAATCCATGACAAATCGTCGATAGTATCCTGTCATAAATAAGAATGATCTTCAGTCTGAGGCTTTTTGGAGGAGATATATTAACGATCGCTTGAACTTAACCTTCTTTGGATTTAGTTTTATCCCATTTTCCTTTCGAAGAAATTCACATTTGTCTAATTGGATTTTCATATTAGCGGCTTCTAAGGTTCTAAATACTAGCTCTAGATTTCGGGAATGTTCGTTTTGTTCTTTTCCAAATATGATGATTTCGTATATATAGACGTAACATCGTATAGCTAAATGTTCTCTGAGGATATCGTCTAAGGTCCTTTGGAAAATAGACGGAGCATTCTTTACACCAAACGGTAATCTAACAAATTCGAACTTACCGTTGTTGATTGAAGAAGCGATTTTTTCGATGTCCGACTCTTGGAGAGGTATATTTGGTGAAACCCGCTTTTAAGATCTATTATCGTGAAATATTGATTTTTGCAGAGATTTGAAAGAACCTCGTTTATCTCGGGAATTGGATTTCAATCCGCAATGGTAATAGAATTTAATTTGCGATAGTCTATCACCATTCGATATTTTTTTTTCTCCTGATGCGTCCTCTTTTTTAGGGACTATCCATACAGGAGAATTGTAAAGTGACCGTGAAGGTCTTATTATATACCTTCCCTCAGCAACTCATTGATCTGTTTTTCAACTTCTGCTTTTAGTGCCATTGAGGGATATGCTCTAGAATATACCGGAGTATCCGTGGTAGTGCGAATGTCACCTTTGACTCTTGTCAGAAGTTTGTGTTTATGATAGTCGTCGAGATGTAGGATCCTGAGATCAGTATTGTGTACGTCCTCTGTACGATGTTGTTTAAGAGGTATTATAATGTCTGAGAAAGTAGTCGTATGATCTTCGTTGGTATGGATTACGGCTCGTAGTTTCCTTAACGAATCATCCCCGATTATGCCATTAAACGACTCTAACTAGGAAGAATATAGAATGTGAGTTTGTCGGAAAAGGTTTCGAAAAGGTTTATGAGGGAATGATGTGTTATTTTAACACTACTACGAATTGGCAAAGAAAGGTTTATTATAGAGAATTGGTTTTCTAACATGTTTAGGTTGTATGTAACTCTTATTTGATCCGGTATTAATAAGAAATTTTAGAATCTCTCCGTTCCTAATTCTGAATTCATAATAAGGAAGCGAAGAGCTCTTTAATCTAAAAAATATATTTGATTTGTTTCATATCTTTATACCGTATCTTGATTTGAATACCAAATAACTTCCAACTCCGACTATTTTTCTATATGATTTTTGGGGCTATACGTGTGGCTTTGGTATGTATATTTGCAAGAATTTATGTTATAAAAAATAATTAAAATTTCGTTTTGACGTTTAATGTTATCTTGTTCACTTGACGTCAATAGTTTTATCTTGGGTAAAAAAAAAAATGTTTAAAGAATACGACTTCAAAATGGTAAGATAATTTATTGCATAAAATTTTCAACTGTAAAATTAGCCATACCACAACCCATAACAACTTGAACTATTGTTTGTGAATATATCCTATTTAGAATAACTTATATCCATAAAAGTAATGTTGAAATTTAAATGGGAACGGTAGTTATGGGTCCTCAAAGTCTAAATATGAATCTACGTAAATCATAAGAGTGTGTTAAGTTCTGACTTTTATTTATCGTAACCGTTTTAAATTTTATCTTGAAGTGCAATTAGAGAATGCGAATAATGTGAAAAAGCAAGATAAATTATCGTTTACACGTTTACAAATTATCTTACTGCTTAGAGAATTAGGGCACAGGAAAGTATAAGACTTTAGGAAATATTTTAATAAAAATATCATTTACAGTAATATCGTGAGGAAATGTAGGACGTCCATTCCCTGAGTTGAGTTGAACCTATTGTAGAACGTAGCACACGTAACCCGGTGAAATTTGTCCATACGTGCGGGAACCAGCTGTGATCTTCCGACAACAACTGCGCGGACGGCTGCTTTATCACTTTTGCTGTTTAGTAATTAAACTCCGGGGTATTATTTTTCCGCGAATTTTCTTGAGACGGTTTGGTGGACTTTTTATTACCCATTACTTGCCACTTTTGGGACGTGACTTTAATATTGCGTTGTTAGAGGTATCCCTCTAATTGATATGTATCGTACTTGTTTAATAACTATCACTGTGTTGTAACGAGTTTTTTGTTGTTAAGTTAACCGTATTAACTAATTTATAGTTCACACTCACTACTAAATTAGAGCACAACTTTTTATTGCTTTCGTTTATTTATTTATTATTTTTGAATTTTGATTATTTATTTATCACTATAATTATTATTTTTTTACGGTATTTATAGTCGCGATAGTTATTTATTTTTCCGATTATTAATTAAACAATTTAAAGTCACGCACTCCACTTACCGGTCCCTGCTCAGGCGTCAGTTAATCTTTTTAGATTATTAAAACTAAAAAAATTAATTTTTTATTCGAGATCAAACCTTAACTTTATTATTCTGCAATAAATTTACAACTGAATTATTATTCTAAGTTTCTACATAAGGTATATTATGTTATATTATATGATAACGAAAATGTTTATTATGCTTATTAGAAGAAAAACTAGCAGACCTTTGACTGAATAATGAGTCACGTGATTACATTTTATTGAATTTTTGGTTAAGACATGATTAAGAAGATTTTTTAATATGTAAATTTGATGCACTTTTATCAAAAACATAGTAAATTCATATACGCTATTAAATATTTAATAAGAAATGTACAAATGATAATAAAATATGAATTTACATTACAATTTACTTGCGTAGAATCTCTACAAAAACAACATTCTTTGTTGTGATGCGCCCATCCCGATCAGCTGATTGATCGCTTGTCTCAACCATAAACACCTTGAGTCCGTAAAATGAGAGGCATCGTGAAAAAGCCACATACAGCTGACCGTGTGTAAATACGGAGGCCGGCAAGTACACTCCTACCTTCTTCAAGCTTTGGCCCTGACTCTTGATGATGGTTATGGCGAACGCGAGCTGGACCGGAAATTGGGGACGAGACATTTTAAATGAGAGGGATGATCATGCGTGGGATGAGAACTCGCTCGCATTTTGAGAAGCCAGTCAGCAAATCACATTCCAGACTGTAGCGGTTTATTTTTACGACTCGCATGCGTGTTCCATTGATAAGACTCTTGCAAGTGTTTAGATTCCTCATCAAAAGAACGATCGCGTTTACCTTTAGCAGAAGTCCGGACCGTTCAATCTTGTTGAGAAACTCAACATGTAGGCGGAGGTCCTCATTCATGTCGTCACTCTCAACTTTATCAACGCTAAGTTTGACTTCTTGTTCGCCGGGCAGGAGGTCAAGCACCTGCTGATTGCGATTTCAACCTGGCAGCGTGCGAGGAGTTTGGCTTCATTGATGAAACTGATGACTCATCCATTGGAACCGGCAGTTTGAAAATGTTATGTAGCGTACGCCCACCTTCCATCAAACTCGTGGTGATTCCAGTGAAGGCGGAGCAAATGGACTCCAAGCCACGCCCCTTGGCAAATGCAATGAGTGATTGCAATACAAATGTCTTGCCACACTCGTCGCTAGCGTCAACGTAAAAGATTTTTGCTGACAGGGTTTCAGATTCGAGCGCGCTTTGGACCTCATTAATGTGGCGCTCCTGGTCTTCATTTGCACTCGCATACATGTTGTCGCAACGCGCCATTTCTAAATATTAAAATCTCAAAAGGGAAAAGCACACAATTGCCAAGTTTCGCAAGTTTAATCTAAATATTTAATGAGAAATGTACAAAGGGACCGCTGTATTTGTGTGTTATTTTCATTTGTATATGAATAATTTTGACGTTTTCCAAAACAAATCTTGTATTAACAACATAACCAAAACTAATGTAGTTATGTAGATGATATAGTCGATTTACCACCATACAAAAAGAAGAAACACGTCACGCTAGTTCAAGCAAGAAATTAAGAGCTTAATAAAATATCCGGTTACGAAATATACTGGGACACAAATCAAGCGCATATCGGGACAAAACTTCCCACTTAACCTTTTCGGATAAATTAAGAGATCCCATGACTTTTGCCTGAAATCGGACGGAAATGATTATTCCAAACTTTCCATAGATATTATGTTTGTGTCGATCTTCACTCGCAAAATTTTGTCATGACGATAGAGTGCCATGACAAAATTGTATTTTTACACTCACACTCACTTAACACCAAAATGTTTGTATGTATGTAAAATCATTTTATGTTCTCTGTTTTGTTCTGTATTGTCACGGTGTAATGACGGTTACAAACATATTTTGTCATGACATTCTGACGTCGTGTTTAATATACATATAAGATGTACAGTATAGGAAAAATGTTTCTTGGCTTATACACCTATTTCCCGTGCACGTTCCTTAATAAAACATATATTCTCCTAATATATGAAAAAATACCTTTCACCTGATACATGTTTCATTATGATACGCGCACGGGAAATAGGTTAAAAAGGGAGCACAATCTAAAAATTAAGCGTATTAATATATAAAAGAATACGTTATACTAGAAATTTTCCACTCGCAAGTTGCAACGTGCTAAAAGAGTACAATTAGCTTACAGGAATGTCTGTCTGGAATTGTGAAATAAGAGTAGGCATGTTTTATGCGCGTGAAAATGTTAGAATGTTAACTTGTACATGCGATGATATGCAGATCCAAATATTAAAGTTTCGAATCCTAACAACTTGATAGCGTTCGACTACATACTTTAAAATTTCCATACCTTTTCAATTATCATTTTCTTACACAAAATTGTTCCAATAAACTTTGAGAACATACCTTTTTCCTCTTCTCATTCATTCACACGCATCACATAAATAGGTTTATATCATTCCCATCACCAGTCAATGTACACGAAAACAACAAGCTGACGAGAAAAGGAGGCAATAATGAAACAATTAATAAACACTCATATGGCTATCCCTTGTTTGTGAGTAAGAAGTACATACATATACAAAACAAACTATTACAATTGAAGTTCTGAGTCAGAAGGAACAATGTTACCATCGATTTGTGTTTCATCGACCAAATGGTGGTTAAAGCTTTGGCGTTTGGACCGGGACGTACCGGGTTCGAATCACGATAGAGCCAGAATGCAAAGGGAATTTTCATCAACAGATTACGATCTTTTGTGAAATGGAACACATCTATGACCACCTGTCGGAGTGCAAAGCTCATGGGCCGACCCATATTTTCATTACAGTATAGGCTGGCATGGAGCTATGTAACGTGAAGATTGTGATAAAATCGGACCTATAGCCGTACGTCCTGGATTTGGCAAGCAATGCATAAAGTAGTACGTGAAAAGCGATATGACTTACAGTTGTTGAGATCGTGAAGCGTCTCGAAATAATGATTACAAAAATACTTTATCTTTATTTTCTTTGTATTAATAAAAACTTTTATTTTCAAAATATTCTTTTATTTTCAAAATATGTGCTAGTTGAAAAATGTGACAAGCTAGGCACCCGGGGGGTAAACCTAATTCGAGTACGCTGAATTCAATGGTGCTAGTCCCATTTCAAAGTTAGTCCCCATTTTTGAGATATCGCTATCGACATGTTTTGACTCTGAGTCAAAACATACCCTCATTTTCACGTTGATAGCTCCTGAACCATTAAGATTTTTGTTATGCGTTCTTCAGCAAAGTTGTTGCGCACGTCAAGACCAACAACTTTGCTGAACATATCAAGACCGAAAAACGACATCTACATTCACATTTTTGTGTTATTTTTCCATATATGTGTGTTTTACTTAGGCCAAGGTAAGCTTGGAGTGGCACTTCCGCACACTTAGACCAGGAGTGCCCCGTTGTGATACCAGAGGAACACATTTCCCCTTTACCCCTGTTCAAAACCATTCGGAGCTACGTACGTACCGCAAAATATCTCGCACTCCACATTCAGCGAGATCTGAAAGGCTGGTCACACTGGATACGCCCAAATACCTCTATGCCTTCTGTATGATAGTGCCGGACACGAGCATAGGAAGTTATCTAAAGTCTCTTCTTCCTTTTCGTCCATGCAACTTCTACAAAGTTATTCGTCTGTAGACCCAGCCTTCTTGCATGTTCCTCAAAAAGGAAGGGTCTTGTCAGTTTTGGCAAAAGCTTCTCACAGAAGACTCCGGCTCCTTCCTTGCCCTTTCGAGAGACATAAGTACACAGGTAAGGCTAAATACAACTGGAATTCGGCATACTTAGGCCAAACAAGACGCTCATCTCAGATAAGATACAAAGAACACATCACAAGTACATAAAATCAAGTTTCGTACAACACATAAAAACTGAAAACCATACACTAAATTCAATAAAAATGTAACCATTTTGCACAGAATCAAAAAAGGACTGAAATTAAACAGGAGTACCAATTTGACTCATGAGTCGTGAGTCAAATTACGGCCAAAATTCACACCCTGAAAATATACAAAAACAAAAACACCCACAATTTACTTCGCGACAAAATCAACACAAAACCCCAATAAAATTTACGACCCCCATAACTTAAAAACAAAGGAGGCACCAAACAGCAGCGCCTTGCTACAGTATATAAAGAGCTTCAACATAAATTATGTAACAGTAGCAAAAAGTAAACCGAAGAAGAGATTATTCTCGAAATCGATATTTCTAAAAAAGTTAAAAAATTGGCACAATAAGTAAGAACTAAAAACTGTAATATAAAATTAAAAATAAAAATTTTTTCATCTAAATATATAAAGTGACAAAAGAATACAAAAAATAAAGTGAAAATAGTCTTGTGAAATCTGGCGAAATAAATAATATGGATAGGTGTTTTAAACTCAAGTGCTTTTGTTATGTGTGTGGAGAATTTACAATTATGAGCAATCGTTGCAAAATAAGTGATTAAACCGCTGATTTAAATCGACTATGCTTTTCACAAAATGTTATTAATTGGACGCCGTCTTTTGTTTGGACAACATGCATTTTCGTTCGGCATAGATGGCAAAACACTGGAGCCGCAATGCCATTTGGTGTCCCGATGATATGGGCCGATCCACAAGGACATGATGCAGTTCAATGTTATGGGTGCATGAATTATATTCTCAGTACAAACAGAAACAAAATTGGTTCTTTGACATACACTGCAACGGGAAATACTCATCTACCGCTGCCGGATTCAGATGAAATACCTGTTCCGGAAAGATGAAACCCAACTGAGGATTATTTACCAACAACATTTGAATCAGGTGAAACGGGAGAAACATCTGCATCAATATATCAACTATCAAATGTCACTCATCACATTGAAATCTCGCAAAGTCGTTTGGATATTATGGTACGACGCTTGAAACTATCGCAGCGGCAAGCCATTCTTTTGTCAAAGGATTTAAAACAAGTGAACATTTTGGCTCCAAATGTTCGGATATATGGAGCAATAAATCGTCATCGTCATTTTACGAATTTTTTCAAATTAATTGAGAATAATTCACTCGCTTTTTGCACTGATATCCAAGGTTTGGTATCCACTATGCACAATGCATATAATCCTGAAGATTGGCGATTGTTCATCGATTCCTCCAAAAGCAGCTTGAAGGTAGTTCTCCTTCACGTTACCAACTCAAAGAATTCCATTCCAATTGCACGCAGCACAAACACAAAGGAAACCTATGCATCAATGAAAAAAATCATCGATTTGATTAAATACAATGACCATCAATGGAAAGTTTGTGCAGGTTTGAAAAGTGATAGCTCTTTTAAGTGGCATGCAATTGGGTTACACTAAAAACATGTGTTTTATGTGCTTATGGGATACTTGTTTTAAAGGCGACCAATACAACGAACGGAACTGGGTGACATTTGTTGGAATTTGCAAGAGGAAGAAGAACCCGAAGACGACATGAGCAAATCAGAAAATTAAAATTGAAAGTTAAAAAAAATGTTAATTTTTTAGGAAAAAATTGAGAAAAATCACAATAAAATCAACTGAATCAATTTAGTTTTCTTTTAAATAGCTTCTATTGTATCTATATTTGCCGATGAGATGTTTATTCGATCGATTTAAATTCAATAAATGGACAAAAAATGATAAAAAACGCGTTTTTCGTCGAAATGAAAAGCAAAAAATAAATTAACACAAAAATGTGATTGTAGATGTCGTTTTTCGGCCTTGATATGTTCGGCAAAGTTGTATATGTCTTGGCTTGCGCAACAACTTTGTTGAAGAACGCATAACGAAAATCTTAATGGTTCAGGAGCTATTAACGTGAATATGACTGTATATTTTGAGAAATTTTTGACTCAGAGGCAAAATATGTCGAAAGCGATATCTCAAAAATGGGGACTAACTTTGAAATGGGACTAGCACCATTGAATTCAGCATACTCGAATTAGGATTACCCCCCGGGTGCCCAGCTTGTCACGCAAAAAAAGTTTAAAATTCGAGCACATTGGTTTGTTTTATTTTATGATGGCTGCGGCTGCTGTTGCTCCGGTAAAATCCAATACTTAATAGGCCGACTATTTTGTAATTTGGTATTCTTCCCTAATAGGATTGTTGCTAAAATACAGGAAACTGGTTTTTCCAGTTTTCAACTTTGTAGAGGTCCAGTGCCTAAAATATTTAGGTGCACCCGTTTAAAATATGTTTTATCAAACATAAACGTTTGACATGCCATCTCTTGTGCAATGGCATGGTAGTGTTTACGTTTTACATGATTTTGATTTTAATTTTCCAATTCTATGTTGCGTACGACAATTATGGTGTGTACAAGTGTTGTTGTACTATTATTTATGTACAAGTTGTTATGTACATTATTTGAATATACCCGATAGTTGTATATTATTTTGAATAATTCTTTATATAGGGAATTGTCCGTTTATAGAGAATTATGAATACGGAGGATTGTCCGTTGCGGAATAATTGTGCGGTGTTTCTTGTCGCTGCATCACCCACCACGCAGTGAGTTCCCCTGGGGGTCTTTGTTTGCTGGCGTTTGTGGATGAATTTGTTCCATATTACGATAATGATGTATGATTATTGTAAGGTAAAAGATAAAATAAAAAGAAATTCTAAGATAATTTTTTTATCAAGGTTGTTTATTTCTTTAATTCATTTTAATTGTTTGTATGTTTATTGTGGTGTGTCCACCAGTTGCTGTGGATTCTATTGTTCTTCTATTGTTATATTTCTCCGTTTTCATGATTAAAGCTGCACGGGTTTGTGCACTTTTCTGATACATTTCCAAACCTGGCGTGGAACCAGCACATTGAAAATGAAAATGAAGTATTTCCGTAAAAGGTCATACAATTTTTCTGTATGTTGGTCGAGTGATAGAAGACACTCCAGCAAATCTAAAGATATACACCACCGTACCGTTAATCGCTTTTAACATTAATAACAGCACCGACTACAAGCCGTTCAATCTATACGCGTAAATCGCACGGAAGCTATTACTGAAAATGAGATATTTCCATAAAAGGTCATAGAATTTTTTTATATGTTGGTCGAGTGATAGAAGACACTACAACAAATCTAACGTATCCAAGATAGAGAAAATGAGATTACAAAATATGTCTTGAGGACGACCCTCGTGAAGGTGTAGTAAAATTAATTTGAAAACGAATATTCACGACTTAGTTTTACTGGATGAAAATCCATGTCAAACACAAAAAGCATGCAATCGCAATGGGAAAAATATAGATAAAAGGAAAATGGGTTCCTCATAAACTGACCGAAGAAAACAAAAACCGAAGAGTGCAGATGCATCTGCATTCATCTGTCAACCACTTGTGTATGTGGCTTTATCACGATCTCGTAGAGCAATTCATCACGTCGGCTAACAATGATTATGTCTTCTACCATGAACGTAAAAATGCAACCTCAATTTGTTCTCTTCAAAATGTTAACTCATTTTGCGGCTCACCACAAAACTGCTAAGTATAGCTCAGGATGTAATGGCGAATTTTGTACGAGATAATAATGACGTCTGGTTTTTAACATTGAATTGCCAGAATCTCAGGTCGCTTCACCTCGACCTAACTGATACAGTCAAACAGGGATGCTCAATTCTCTTGCTCTCCTAGAATGACCTGCATGTTCAATTTTCCTAATTTTCAATGCTGCGTTCAGTTCAAGAGAAATAGTCAGCGGGCGGTTGGAGTAGCAGTATATAAAAATTCAAGTAGAACTCATACAGTCACCTCGCATAAGGAAATCATCGTTGGACAAACAACTGGTATGAGCGTAACAACACAACCCATTGGCGATATAAGATGCTTTTGGTAGTTGTATACACCTCGCCGAATAAAACTGTCGAAGACAGAATCAAGTACATACATTTCGTCCTTGCTCCATATTCTGAAAGAATTTCAAAAATTGTTCAAGGAGACTAACATCTTTTGCCGATGATTATGAGCAGGGATTTCATTTTGCTGCTCCCTAAGATCAGTGATGAATCACTTATAAACTTCCTGCGATACGAATTCGATTTGCACAAGAACTCAGATCGAAATATATCTTCTACGAGATATGTGAGAAATATAAGATATGGGACCACGTCTTTGATGCTTGCAGCTACCATAGGCCAATTGCGTTGATTATACCGAAAGAGTAATAGACCAATTTGATGGTAATAAACGAATGAAAAAATCTGGTTAGTAAAATTTCATTTCTTCTTCCTTCAAAGTAAACCATACACACGCACTATACATATGCCATGTTTACACATCTCCTTGAGAGTACTAATGGACTCAATTTTTTTTAACGTGGCTACAATCATCCGTTTTGGCTCAAATATGAATCGTTTTTTCGATAACTCGTTGCCTCTTAGAAGGCAATTTCATTATGTCGCTTTTCCAAAACGCCTTGCTTCCGCTTGTTATTGTCGTACGTGATCCATTTCTCGTCGCCAGTTATCACCCGCTTTAGAAATGGCTCGATTTCTTTCTCTTTGGCCAAGTATTCGCAGCTGGAATCACGACCCATAAAGTTTTTTTTGCGTCAACTCGTCGACACCCAAACATCGAGGTTCGACACCCAAACATCGAGATTCCTTTTGAAGCTAGCCTTATACAAATGGTAATAATTTAATAGGTAATAATTTCCAGCATTTTATCGACAATTTTGACGATATGCATTCCAATGCGTGGTGCATTTTTAATATCGAAATTAACATAACGAAATCGACGAAACCAAAATTGTGCATGATTGGCTGTAATAGTATCGAGACCATAGACACCATTCACAATTTCAGCCGCCCGACTTGCATGTTCGTCTTTATCGAAGCAAAATTATAAAAAATAGCGAATTTTCATTTTGTTTACCTCCAACCTCGACTCGCTATAACTCACAACTGAATCGATCAATCAAAACCATAACAAAATAATTTTTTAGTGCATGAACCCCTTTCTAACGAGTTTAAGTATGGTATAACGCGTCAAATACACACGAGATACATGTCACTAAAGCCATCTAGCGAAAAAATAATTGGATTTTTCCCCAACCCATTATTTGTTCCAATAAACGAAAAGATTCTACATGGAAAACGTTGAAGTCACATAGAGAGCGGCTACTTCAAAAGAATAAGTTTCGGCCAAAAATCACATGGACATTTAATTTATGGGAAAATCTTAAGTCCGCAATTTCAAACCGCTCAGTCAATCCGTACAACAGACTCACAGAGAGCTTTTTCAAGAACAAATTTTCGATCATCGCCGATAAAACGAATGGTACATCTTAAGGTCAAAACTTCGTTCTCGATCGCAGTCTTGTTAATCACTCGAAAAATTGAGGCTGAAGGAAATCCTGATTAAATGCACTTTTGTATTTAGAGGAGCCAAATCTCTTTCGTAGTTGGAGCGTTTTTTGAGGTCTGTGAACAAGTATAAATCGCTGGGAGCCATATCTCGCGAGTATGGCGGATGCGGAACCAATTTAATGTGCAAGTCGTGCAATTTTTGCTATCGGCTTGTCACGTGGTGCATTGTCTTGGAGAAAGAGCAATTTTTTCTTCTTCATTTGAGATCGTTTTTCAACGATTTCCTCCTTCAAACGCACCAATAACCCGATATAATATTCGCTGTTGATCTTTTTTCCTTTCTCAAGGTAGTCAACAAATATTATTTATTTATTTATTAAAAGAAAGAAATCTATTTTGTAATTTACATGTATGATTTCAGATTTTTTACAATAGTTAAAACAGTAATTTCAAACAAAAAACTTAAAAAAAATAAACCAAATTTTAGTTTGACAATTAAAAATTTAAAAAATAGTTCTTCAAGATATTTTTAAAATTATTCTTTGACAAATTAAAGTCAAATAGGTCGTCAATTAACTTGAACGGTTTAGACATCCTATTAATGGGGTTGTTTTCTCCATAGTTAGTAGAATGGTGTTCAAGTGCTAAAAAAATGGTTTCGAAATGTTCTGCATGGCACGTGAATTGATATGTTTTCCAAGATGATGATTATACCATGTGTATCATAAAATACAGACGCTATAACCTTTCCAGTCAACAGTTGTGCTTTTGGTCGCTTCGGACGAGGTTAACCGGCTTCTCGCCATGCAGCTGATTGCTAATTTGACTCCGGTATATATAGTGGTGGATCCATGTTTCATCCATTGTTATCTACCGCGCACGAAATCATGACGCGTTATCGTTGTTGATCCATTGTGGGCAAACGCGGTACCCACTTCGAACACAGCTTTCTCATGGACAAATGTTCATGCAAAATATGACCAACACGTTCCATTGATGTCTTTACAATGTCAGCTATCTCACGTAACTTCACTTTACGGTCATTAAAAATATTGCCGTGGAGTTTTTTTATGTCTTCTGGACTCACATCAACGTTGGTTGTATACGACCACGTTTAAATTTAGCATAAGTACATATTCTTGATAAAGAATGTTTGATATAAGCCACAATAATATATACACACTTTAATATTTTTATAATCATTTACAATATTGCTGCTTGGTAAATAAATAAGTTGCTGAATTGGAAATGATAATTAACGATTTTTTCACTATACCTTTATTTCAAATTTGTTTATATATACGTACGTATGTTCTAATATTATAAATTTGATAATTCATTATAACGAGAGATTAACTAATGCATACTCATAGTAAAATAGTCAGGACAATTTTAGGACAAACTTCACGCTCGTGGACACACGCGTGAAGTATGTCCTAAATTTGTCCTAAATTTTGTTTTTGGAATTTTAGGACAAAGTTAGGACAAACTTCACGGGTATGATTTGATAAATGTTTGATTTTCGTATTATTAATTAGATTATGAGTATTTGGGCTTCTTTGTTTATTAACTAAACTGGTTGAGGTGGTGTCTGGGTTTGTAAGATTGTATGTTTGATTTGGCAATTCATTGATTTGTTTAATATAAAATTGGTTTTGGGCGTCTGGACTCGTTTGCTTATTAACTAAAAGGTTTTCTGGGTTTGAATAACTGCTATGTGATTTATGTGATGATTGATTGATTGTAATTTGAGCATTTGGGCTCGTTGGCTTAATATCTAAATATGTTGAAAAGGTTTCTAAGTTTGGATAATTGTTATGACTTATTTGTAATATGAGCGTCTGGGCTCGTTGGCTTATTAACAAAATATGTTGAAGGGATATCTGAATTTGGTTGATTGATTTGCTTGTTATAATACATTAGATGCTGAGCGTCTTCGCTTGTTTGCCTATGAGCTAAATATGTTGATTTAACGTCTTGAACGATTTGGTTTAGTTTGGTTGATTGATGAATAAATGGATTCGTTTTCTTCTTAACTATATCTGATGAATTATCTTCTGAATTCGATTTATGTCGTTGGCTTAGATTTGTGTTTGGTTTAACCCTCATGTGAGTGAAGAATAAATATCTTAATTTAAGTAATTAAATTATTTTTTCTACGTTCGTCCAAGTTTTAACATTACTTATTTTTAAGTATGATCGTAATCTATACCTATAAAATTGCCCCTTCTTACTAACCTCAATACCCAGCTGTATATAAAATGTTATGTTGATATCATGGCTGGAACACGCGTAGTTCATTTTCCCAACTTATCATTTTTTTGTGTTTTGAATCCGTATACCACACAATTCATTCGATAGCTTGGTTTAGCGCTATACAAATTTTCAGTTATTCTACCTTATGTATCTATGTTCGTTATCAGTCGTAGAGGGAAGTGGCGTACTTGAAAATTCTTAGAATTTAATTTTCTACAGATCTAGATTGGTTCGAAAATGATGCAGCTACCAGGAGATGAGTTCCTTCGCTTATAATAGTTAAGTTTTTAAAATTGTCCCTTCTTTTTGAACTAGAAGTTATAAAATTTAAAGTTTTTATTGGGAATAAAACATATAAAAATTGACGCCTAAAAGTGCAAAAGGTACCCTTGTACCCACGTCACTCACATTAGGGTTAAATTGTTAGTTTTCAATGGTTTAGTTCTCGTTTGTAAATTTTGATCCTCGTTGTCACTGTAATATTGCAATGACTGGATTTGAGATAAAACAGTGTCGTGAATGTCAGGAATTGTTTGATTTGTGTTTATGTTGTATAATTGTTTGAACTGGTCGTTTTCGTTTATTTGATGAGTATCTTCGCTCAGTTTCTTAATTAACAGGATTGGTGTTTGGTTGTTATTGCTGATTTGTGTGTTAATATTGGTTTTTTGCTGATTGGAAATGTATTACTTCTTGCTGGAATAACAATTTGGGTTTCTTTGGACTTGTATGTGTGTCTTTCGGGCTCGAACTTGTAATTTCGCGATTGTGTTGTAAAGTAACTGTTGGCGTTTGTTTGAAATTTATTTAATTTTAAGTTAGAGTGTTGATGTTGGTTAGAATTTTTATCATTTCGCTGTAACATCTTCGTTGCTCTGGTTTAGCAGGATTGCCAAAATGGCTCCAGGCAAAGATGATCAATTTACATAGATAGAAACCTGCGAACAAAATGCATTTTTGATACAAATCAGCATACTCACCCACATTCTAATAAGAAAATCATGCGAAAAAAAAATTGTAAAATAAAAATATTTTTATTCTCTTTGTTGTCTGTTCTCACTCTAAATATTTTTTTATTATCGTGATTCGTGACGATCGATGCCGATGATCATGTTGTTTGGTTTGTTATTTAAGCTTTAATTCCATGGATAAAATTTGCTGACAGCAATCTTTTTGCTGATATTACGCAAAAAAAAATTTTCATAAGAGTGACAAAGAACAGAAATATTTTTTATTTCATCTTATAGAAAAAATTTATGGTTTTACATTTTCGCATAACCTAAAAATTTCAATAAAATTTTTAATTTGTACATTTTCGTACAATTCGATTTTCTTTTATATGTTTTAATTTGTATAAATGTACCACAAAAAACCACTAACGTTAACAAATTTCAACACGAAAAAAAAAATTAAATCGTCATTTGACTATAAAAATGGCGAACGACTTATTTTGTATGAGTGTGAGAAAAGTTTCATATCTTTACATACATTTTTTGTAGATGTGTGAAAAATGCTTCCATAAAAAATACTCCAATTTACATTTTTTATAGCAGTAAGCTTCCCCATTATGGCAGTAAACTTCCCCCACCACAACTATTCTCTCAGTAAAATTTTTCTGACAACATGTTTTGTTTCGTACACAACCAGTAAAATCTATATTTTTTTCTCGCTTTTAATTTTGCTGACAGCAGATTCTTTCCATGGAATAGGCCCATTATTTAGTAGACAAAATATGGAAATGGGAATAGAAGGAAGACGAAGAAATATCCTTTTTTGAACCAAAAAAAAAATGGCTCAATTAAAGTCCAAACCACACAAATGTGTGAGTAAAAAGTAATAGTATGTAATGGTGTTTTTGATAAAAACTTTCACTTGATTTGTAGTACAACCAACACAATTGTGTGAATAGTTATAGTGTTTTTTTTCGAACGAAAATAAGTTCGGAATACACAAATATGTAAGTTGGTTCAAAACTCATACAAAAATAAGTTTTTGACATGGTACTTTTGCCGTACCCACACAATTGTGTTAGTAAATCACAAAAGGGATATATAAAAAAAATAATTTTTTATATTTACTTTTTAGATTAATGAAAATATGTTTGAAAATATTTTTTATTTTTCGTGTGAATGTATGTAATGGAATACAGTTACATTTTTCATACACTATTTTGCCTTTGTCGTTCAAATATTATGATGAGAAGGAGAACAACGATCTAAAGCTGTTTTTGATTGTTAAATTTCATAATTACGAGTACGGTCTAGTATTTACCCATTTTGTTTGGTGTTTTGAATTTAATTGGTTGTATGATTTCGAATTCAATTAGGACATAAGGGACATTTACATAATAAATGAAATAGTTAGACTGAATGATTTTACTGAAAACAGATTTTGTTGATTATGATAAGGTTGCAGATAAGGCTATTATCGGATGAATGAAATGGAAAACGTGATAACAGGTCTATACCAAATTAGCTTGGTTGTTTAACAAATTTAGATGAAATTTTCTTTCGGAATTGTTGTCGTAATAAAAAATGTGTGTTTATTTGAATATTGTTTAATTTTGAAATAAGGCCACAATAACTTGGATATTTTTCTTAGCAAATTTAGGAGAAATTTAATTTGATTTATTAAAACGGAATTTTAAAATAAATTTTCCATAAAGCTATGGAGTATCATCATAATAAATCGACTGCCCAAATTTTCCGGACCTCCAAACTTTTATAAATATATTATAAATCTATTATATAAATATAATTATTATATAATTGATCGTTTTGGGATTACTATTATCGGATGATTGGATATGGGATATGTATTTCTTAGAGAATTAGGGTTATATATACGACAGATGAATTGCATTTTTGAAATTGGCGAGGTTAAATAAAAAATTGGCGTGCAATTGGTGTGCTATAAATTAACTTTGGATGCAATTTTATGATAAGATATGGTGAAATGGAACTGGGCAATATATAATTTCTAACAACTCTAACGAAATTCAACATATTTTATATAAATTAAACTTTAAAGAATTAATTTTAAATTTTACATGAAGGTGAAAATATTGAGTGAATCTTGAACTTTATTATTTATTATATATAATTATTTATTTCTATAATTTCATTTTAATACAAAAAAGGGTATCATTTATTTTACTATTTCTGTTATATATTTTAAAAGCATAATCAATTATTTACATATATTTAAAAAAAAATTATTGTTTTAATATTGCCATTTCTTCCTCGGTGTTATTTTTTTATTTGCCCATTTACATTGCTTCCGGAGAAGTACAAGAATCATATCGTCGTTATAGAAGAAAAAGTAATCATCTACATATTTATAATTTCGAGTTATAGGGTTTTAGTATTCACTTTTCTATTAAAAATCCAATTTTTTTAAATTAAACAGTTTTACTTTAGGTTTACGATAGTAATGGTGTTAAATACACAATCGTAAGAAATACTTCCAATTCAATTCAATTCATCCTTCCTTTATTGTTATAACAAATGAGATTTACATATAAAATTGTATTTGGAGTACAGCAGTGTGCTTTTTTCTTCATTATTAATTTGTTAACTACTTGTATTAATGATGAATATGTTACTTTTGCGTTTACATATTAACTGAATATAATATCATTATTTAGTAGCGAAAAAGTAGGCCGGTGGGGAAAAAACCGCTTTGTAACTAGCTCTACTTATCATAATCTTAATCCTATTTTTTTTTTTATTTTTTTTATATACACATACATATATGAGTAGTATAAACGCAAAGTGCGGTATTTACATTTTTTTAAGTTTTTTCATGCGATATGTAGTTAGATTCGTATTTGCAAGGGCTACAATACTAACTAAAAAATTTTAAACAAATTTGTGTATTTACCTTGTATTTCCACTGACAAAAACTGAAGTTTAATGCAAAAACCGATATTTACGTAATAAATAAAATGCAAAGTGCGGTATCTACACAGGAAAAAACTGCATCAAAACCAGTTATTTACAGTGATATAAATGATTGGTAAGTAGCAAAACTCGCTATTTACAAAAAAATTTTGTTCACACATTGATAAATTAAAATACTGTAAATTTCTCGCTAAAATGTTGTCGTTCGGTTTAGTTCGACCAATATTTTTGTAGTAGCCAGACGTGTTTTTGTGTGTTGTGATTTTCATATGTAAGTTTATTGAAAAATAACATTTAAATAAAAAAAAACAGTAAAATGGAAAGTGAGGAACACCCTAAAATTATAATATTTAGCAATGAGAAGGCTAGAAAGCGCGTTGTTAAGGCAACCAAGCGGGCTCTAGAAAAACAGAACAGGTAATAAAATACAGTTAAAATCCGAGATTCTTTTGTGCTCGATATTATTTTTGTTATTATGTTTGATGTAAATATTTTCATTAGATACAAACAAAAACACCAACCAATAGTGCCAAATTGCAACGAGAGAAGAAATGCTGGTGCATTTCAGTGTAATTCCATTCAAGCAACAGATGCAATAAACATTGCTAAATCATTTTATGCGACCAACAATAAACTTAAACAAGATTCGTTTTTACTCACGTATGCAAGCGCACTAAACCCGCGGAGAAGGGAGCAAACTTCAACCTTAAAAACGGAACATTTTAAGGTTGAAGTTTGCTCCCTTCAGTGGTGTACTACGCCAGAAAAGTGAATAAGCATATCACTCGGGAATGTCAGGTTGCTTTCTGTGGTATCCTAGGAGTGAAAAAAGATCGAATGTTAAGATTGGTGAAACGGCACTTGGAGACCGGGTTGGATCCTGTTGAACAGCAAGGAGGGGATAGAATTGGATTGAAAAACCAACCTAAAAAGCAGGCAGTTATTAATTGTATAACTAAATTTAAAACAATAGAGCTTCACTATTGCAGGAGCAAGATTGCCAGAAGACAATATTTGCCAAGCGAGCTAAACATCAACAAAATGTATCGTATGTTAGGAGCCGAGTCGCCAGAATTAAACGTTAAAAAAATTTTCTTTCGTAATATATTTAACCGCAACTTTAATATTGGGTTTAAAACACCAGCCACCGATCTATGTTCCATGTGCATAATGCTAAATGAACGTTTAAAATATGAGACAGATCCTAAAAAAAACAGGACTTAATGGTGAGGAGGTTGGTACACAAACGGCGCGCAAAGGCATTTTTTAGTCTGCTGAGAGAAGAAGCCGATTATTTGGTAACGTTGTCATTCGACTGCCAAAAGAATATGGTCCTAAAAAAAGTAGCAGGCCAGGCCCTAGATTCTGATCAAATGATAAATGACAATTTTTTGTGACATTGTACTAAAAATACTGCTACAATTTTATGACAAATACTTGTGAGTACTAAATCGCGATTCGTATGCCATAATTTTTCCGAAATGTCACAAAAAATAAGCTGACAATTTTAATAATATTGTCACTGTTTTTTATTATCGTGACAAAAGTTATTATACAAAATATGTGTGAGTATTTACCAATTAAACCAAAATAAATTTAATCTTTATTGAAAAGAAAGTAATTTTAAAATATAATATTTCTTATGCCTATATTTTTATAGCTGGGAATGGGAATAATCCAAGCGGACCGTTTTGTGTATCCAACTATATACTCGAAGTACTTGAGCGGATTGCAATAATCAAGAAAGAGGGACTAGCAGTTAAAAAACGAAAATTCAGCGAAGAAATTTTAGATATAATTAGATGCCGCTCCAATATGAAAATTGAAGAATTGCCTTTGGAGTCAGAATACTTAAACACATTGAATTCCGATTCGGATTAATATGATTAATATAATATGATTGATATGGTTGTGATTAAAATATTTTTGTATCAAACTAAAAAGTACTGAAATAAACTGAATTATATATGTATAATGTAATTAAAGACCCCTGTTGTTTAGTTTTATAAAATTTATTATTTCATCAATACATTTTACGAAATATTATTAGCGAATTACTTTTTTTCATATACAATTTGCTATAACTTAAAACTGTAGTTGCTGTAAACTGCTATAAATGTCATTTGATCCGAATCGTAAATTTTCTATGACTTCAATTTGTACCAATGAGCAAATGTCACGAAAAATTGTCATTTTGTCGGAATCTACCCCCAGGCGGCATATTACAGCCGACAAATTTATTTGTATAATTTCGGAGGGAGTAGTGAAAGGCTTTGAAATTATCGGAAGTAGACTTATTGGCCTGTACGACGAGACTTGGGTTTCGTCTTTACCTGGCTTAGGAATCATGATAATTTGAAATATTTTCCATTTTTGGGGAAAGTATCCACATCATATACTACATATACTTAATATTAACCTTATATATATTCAACATACATACTATACAATCACTCATACACCCATACATCCGTACACGCTCATCGTGTATAAATATTTTTTTTTTTATATAGATCCTCAAAGTTTTAACTCCATATAATATATAAAATATATGTTTCTCCTTGTCCAAGGAGAATGTTTTTCTTTACACTTGAACCGAAAATTTATTTTTAAAAGGATCGGTACAGATAGCATCTGCTGTATATCATCGCCTATGCAATATCAACTTAACGAACAAGAGGCGGATTCGATTGGCTGATGGGTGCGGTGGACAAAACAAAAATTTCATTATGATTTCAATGTGCTGTTATTGGCTGTTGAAGGAAGCTCCTGCCACCATCTGTAGTTTGGAATTAGTTTTCTCCTTTGCAGGACATTCGGACTTTATTTTTGAATCTTTCTTTATACGAAACTAACAAGAAGTGTGAAATTCTTAAAAACTATAAAAAAAAAATTAACTTAAGCCTTAACCTATGTTAATACTTAATATCATTATGCATTATTATTATTAAATTATTATTAATTACTTAATTTTAGAGTGTTAGGTCAACATGCGCTTAATTATTAGAATATATTTCTCAGTTAATTAAATCTAGAAGATCTACTCTGCGGAGCCGTCCGTATCTTGGTTGCCTTAGTAGTTCTCTAGCTAATTCGTTAGGGTGTGATTCCAGTTTCATTTGGTATTTTAGACTGTATGATTTAATTGTCTCTTTAACAGTTTTGATTCCTAGGTCTCTATGGATGTTGCTGTTTCGAATATACCATGGGTCCATGGGGTTTGTAATGCTACGAAATATCTTTGCTTGCGTTCTTTGTACGATATCTATATTTGATACACTAGTTGAGCCCCATAGTTGGGTACCATATGTCCATATGTGGATTAGGATCGCTTTGTATAGTAGAACCTTGCAGTCTAGAGAGAGTTTAGATTTTCTTCCGATCATCCAGTACATTTTAGAAAATTTTATTTTTAATTGATTGCGTTTTGTTTCAATGTGCTTTTTCCATGTCAATCTTCTATCGAGATGAAGACCGAGATATTTGACGTTTGTTTGTTGAGGAATTGTGATATTGTTTAATTTTACTGCTGGATATGTACGTTTATTCACTGTGAATGTTACATGTGTTGATTTACATTCATTCGTCTTTATCCGAAAAGTTTTTAACCAATCTTCTATTTTGTGTAGATGTTCTTCTAATTCTCTCGATTCTGTTTGAGGATTTTTGTGTGAAAATAATATAGCTGTGTCATCAGCAAAACTTGAAGTGACTATTTTTTCAATTATTGGTAAGTCAGCTGTGAATAACAAGTACAGCACAGGTCCCAATACACTACCTTGCGGTACTCCTGCCTTCATCTTGGTTAAATCAGTAGTGGCCGTATTTTGTTTCACCTGGAACATCCTTTGGGCTAAGTAGTTTTCAAGAATTGCATGAAATTGTTTAGGCAAAAGAGTTTTAATTTTGTAATTTAGTCCTTCATGCCATACTTTGTCGAAAGCTTGCGCAATATCCAAGAAAACTGCCGAGCAATATTTCTTTTGTTCTAAGGAAACTTTAATTGTATTTACAATTCTGTGCACCTGTTCTATTGTGCCGTGTTGCTCTCTAAATCCAAATTAATGATCTGGTATAATGCGACCTTCAGATAATATAGGTATTACTTCTTGTAGTAGCATCTTTTCAAAAGGCTTTGAAATTATCGGAAGTAGACTTATTGGCCTGTACGACGAGACTTGGGTTTCGTCTTTATCTGGCTTAGGAATCATGATAATTTGAAATATTTTCCATTTTTGGGGAAAGTATCCACATCTCATAATCGCGTTAAAAATATATGTTATCATGACCTGGCGCTTTCTTAGGATTTATACTGTTCTTGATAACCGTTTTGACGCATTTCCATTTAAATTTTACTGAATTTAGGTTTGACTCGTCCCCCGTAAGCTGTGTTAGTACGCAATCATCATTTTGTTTGTTTGGGGTGAACACTTTTTGTAGATGGTTAGAGAAAGCGATAGCCTTTTCTAAGTCACTTCTGGCCAAGTGACCATCTGGTTTCCTTATCGGTGGGCCTGAGTTATGCCTTTTTAAATTTCTTGCTGCCTTCCACAGTGAGTAATCTGTTTTTTCTATTGCTGTGAGCTCACTTAGGTAATTCTGTATTCCTAAATTTTGTTCTTCCCGTATTGCTTCTCTTAGAGCTTTAATAGCTCTATTTAATTACCATTTATGCAAAGGAGATTGGTGAAGTTGCCATAGCCACCGAATTGCCCGCTTCTTTGCCAGTAACTTTTGAATGTTACTTGAAAGCCTCCGGAGTAGCTTTTTCTGCAGCCATTTCCATCAGTAGTAGAACCGGGTATAAAATTGAAAGAGGCGAAGTTGACTGATGTTAATAATTTACTATTAAAACACTTCGGGAAAAATTGGTCTGAAATGGAAGAATTATCATTTTATAAAAACCTAATGGACTCAAATTCTACTAATCCTATTTTAGATGATCAAAATATTTGTGAAATACAGGATCAACATGAAGGACTCTGGATTTAACAATGGAAAGAACAGTAACTAAAAGTTCCTATTTTACAAAAAATATAAGCTTATAACCCAAGCAGGGATTTTTTATGTGATATCATATTTTGTGATTATTATTTTTTTATTTATTATTTAGTGTGGGTAACCCGCTTAACCTTGTAACCTTCGTTATTCAATGTGTTATTATTATATTAGTATATCTTATATATTAATACGCTTAATTTTTAGTTTGTACACCCTTTTTAACCTATTTCCCGTGCGCGTATCTTAATGAAACATATATCAGGTGAAAGGTATTTTTTCATAGATGTGCAGAATATATGTTTTATTAAGGTACGTGAACGGGAAATAGGTGTAAAAGCCAAGAAACGTTTTTCCTATACTGTACCTCTTATAAATTAATCAGGACGCCAGAATGCCATGACAAAATATGTTTGTATTAAACCGTCATTACACCGTGACAATACAGAACAAAACAGAAAACATAAAATGATTCTACATACATAACGGGTGATTTTTTAAGAGCTTGAGAACTTTTTTTTAAAAAAAAACGCATAAAATTTGCAAAATCTCATCGGTTCTTTATTTGAAACGTTAGATTGGTCCATGACATTTACTTTTTGAAGATAATTTCATTTAAATGTTGACCGCGGCTGCGTCTTAGGTGGTCCATTCGGAAAGTCCAATTTTGGGCAACTTTTTCGAGCATTTCGGCCGGAATAGCCCGAATTTCTTCGGAAATGTTGTCTTCCAAAACTGGAATAGTTGCTGGCTTATTTCTGTAGACTTTAGACTTGACGTAGCCCCACAAAAAATAGTCTAAAGGCGTCAAATCGCATGATCTTGGTGGCCAACTTACCGGGCCATTTCTTGAGATGAATTGTTCTCCGAAGTTTTCCCTCAAAATGGCCATAGAATCGCGAGCTGTGTGGCATGTAGCGCCATCTTGTTGAAACCACATGTCAACTAAGTTCAGTTCTTCCATTTTTGGCAACAAAAAGTTTGTTAGCATCGAACGATAGCGATCGCCATTCACCGTAACGTTGCGTCCAACAGCATCTTTGAAAAAATACGGTCCAATGATTCCACCAGCGTACAAACCACACCAAACAGTGCATTTTTCGGGATGCATGGGCAGTTCTTGAACGGCTTCTGGTTGCTCTTCACTCCAAATGCGGCAATTTTGCTTATTTACGTAGCCATTCAACCAGAAATGAGCCTCATCGCTGAACAAAATTTGTCGATAAAAAAGCGGATTTTCTGCCAACTTTTCTAGGGCCCATTCACTGAAAATTCGACGTTGTGGCAGATCGTTCGGCTTCAGTTCTTGCAGGAGCTGTATTTTATACGGTTTTACACCAAGATCTTTGCGTAAAATCTTCCATGTCGTCGAATAACACAAACCCAATTGCTGCGAACGGCGACGAATCGACATTTCACGGTCTTCAGCAACACTCTCAGAAACAGACGCAATATTCTCTTCTGTACGCACTGTACGCATTCGTGTGGTTGGTTTAATGTCCAATAAAGTAAACTGAGTGCGAAACTTGGTCACAATCGCATTAATTGTTTGCTCACTTGGTCGATTATGTAGACCATAAATCGGACGTAAATCGCGAAACACTTTTCGAACCGAACACTGATTTTTGTAATATAATTCAATTATTTGCAAGCGTTGCTCGTTAGTAAGTCTATTCATTATGAAATGTCAAAGCATACTGAGCATCTTTCTCTTTGACACCTTGTCTGAAATCCCGCGTGATCTGTCAAATACTAATGCATGAAAATCCTAACCACAAAAAAATCACCCGTTACAAACATTTTGGTGTTCTGTCAGTGTAAAAAGACAATTTTGTCATGGCACTCTATCGTCATGACAAAATTTTGCGAGTGAAGATTGACCATAGTATTTACACAAACATAATATCTATGGAAAGTTTGGAATAATCATTTTCGTCCGATTTCAGGCAAAAGTCTTTGGATCTCTTAATTTATGCGAAAAGGTTAAGCGGGATGTTTCGTCCCGATATGCGGTTGATTTGTGTCCAAAGTATATTTCGTAACCGGATAATTTATTAAGCTCTTAATTTCATGCTTGAACTAGCGTGAAGTGTTTCTGCTTTTTGTGTGGTGGTTAATCGACTATCGACTATATAATCTACATAAGTACATTAGTTTAGTACGTCACAATTATTCATATACAAATGAAAATAACACACAAATACAGCGGTCCTTTTGTACATTTCTTATTAAATATTTAGATTAAAGTTGCGCGCTACGGCAATTGTGTGCTTTTCCCTTTTGAGATTTTAATATTTAGCAATGGTGCTTTCGACAACATGTATGCGAGTGCAAATGAAGACCTGTCAGCAAAGATCTTTTACGTTGACGCTCCCGATGGGTGTGGGAAGACATTTGTATTGCAATCACTCATTGCATTTGCCAAGGGGCGTGGATTGGAGTCCATTTGCTCCGTCTTCACTGGATTCGCCATGAGCTTGATGAAAGGTGGACGTACGCTACACAACATTTTCAAACTGCCGGTTCCAATATTTTTCCAATATTTCCAACATTTTCAAACTGCCGGTTCATCAATGAAGCCAAACTACTCTCACGCTACCAAGTTGAGAAGCGCGCAACTCATCATGATAGATGAGGCCAGCATCATGCCAGGGGTCGCGCTCATAATCAAAGATAGACGTGTAATCGATTTCGTGTATGGTGACATCAACACAACACTAGCCGAGGGCACCATCGAGGAGCACGCCACCCTTGCACCCAAGAATGATGATTGTGCGCTAATCAATCAGCAGGTGCTTGACCTCCTGCCCGGCGGACAAGAAGTCAAACTTAGTGTTGATAAAGTTGAGAGTGACGACATGAATGAGGAACTCCGCCTACATGTCGAGTTTCTCAACAAGATTGAAGGATCCGGACATCCGCGCCATGTTATCCCGCTAAAGGTAAACGCCATCGTTCTTTTGATGAGGAATTTAAACACTAGCAAGGGTCTTATCAATGGAACACGCATGCGAGTCGCAAAAATAAACCGTTACAGTCTGGAACGTGATTTGCTGACGGGCTTCTCAAAAGGCGAGCGCGTTCTCTTGCCACATATAAAGCTCTCACCCTCGGAAGGCACCTTCTCATTTAAAATATCTCGCCTCCAATTTCCCGTCCAGCTCGCGTTCGCCATAACCATCAACGAGAGTTAGGGCCAAAGCTTGAAGAAGGTAGAAGTGTACTTTCCGGCCCTCGTATTTGTGGCCTTTTCACGATGCCGCTCATTTGACGGACTCAAAGTGTTTATGGTTGAGACAAGCGATCAATCAGCTGATCGGGACGGGCGCATTACAACAAAGAATGTTGTTTTGTAGAGATTCTACGCATGTAAATTCATATTTTATTATCCTTTTGTACATTTCTTATTAAATATTTAATAGCGTATATGAATTTACTTTATTTTTGATAAAAGTGCACCAAATTTACATCTTAATAAATCTTCTTAAACATTTCTTAACCAAAAATTTAATAAAATGTAATCATGTGACTGATTATTCAGTCACAGGCCAGCTAGTAATATTTTATTATTATTATTTTTATTAAATGTGTTAGCTTCCTGCTGGAATAAATTATTATTTTATGGAAATAAAATTATTTTTTTAAGCTATGTCGAAGATTTTTTTTTTAAATATTATTAAACAATTAATTTCAAAAATTGAAAGAATAATGAAATAAAATTGAATCGATGAAAAAGAAGAAAATATTTTGGGAGTATTTTGCAAATACGAAAATACGATTTGTATAGCAAAACTCGTTATTTACAATTTAAAAACTGCCCTAACGCTCAAAGTAGGCTAAAATGGATTATATTGTCAGTTAAATTTTTTTTGCAATTTACAAGAAACCATCTATAATGCAAATAACTCATTTTACATTTGAACGTCACATATATAGTTTATACTTAATTTTTAATTCTACTTAATATTAACCTTATATATATTCAACATACATACTATACAATCACTCATACACCCATGCATCCGTACACGCTCATCGTGTATAAATATTTTTTTTTATATAGATCCTCAAAGTTTTAACTCCATATAATATATCGATATTTATGATATAAGATTTCGAATTAATTCATTTTTTGTAAATCTTAATTTATTTTTAAATTTTGTTCTTATTTTATTTAATTGATCCAGAATTAAGGGAACTCTAGATAGTGAGTGTAATTGTCGAGTCGAGTATAATTTTGGTTTGTCGTATATTAGTTTGAGGTATTTATTTTGCGCTAATTGTAATTTTTTGATGTTAGTTTTTGCACTAGAGAACCAAACTGGGCTGCGTATGTATAATAAAACACTGCGGAGTATTAATAGGTATATCAGGCGCTTATTAGGAATTGTTAGTTTCGATTTACGATGAAGCAAACTGTATAAAAGTTTAAAACAGTTGTTACATTTACTAATAGAATAGTTGATCTGGCTTTTATAAGTGGTTATCAATGACCATGCCTAAGTATTTTATTTCATCTGACCACTTTATTGGTACCTGATTGATTTTTAAGGAGTTGTTCATAGGAAGGTTCCGATTGGCGGTTTTTCTGCTAATGAAAATAGCTTGAGTCTTTTCGACATTAATTTTAATTCCCCATTTGGAGTAGTACGCATATAATTTATTTAAATTATTCTTCAAATAACATATAATGTTGCATGTGTTAGTGCGGATGTGGAGAAGATAGCTGTGTCGCCAGCGTATTGAGCAAATTCAACTTCGTCGGTTAATTCAAATTTGAGGATGGGAAAAGCTTGAGAAATTTGTTTATTGATTGATACAGTAAAGCTTGCCAGGTTCTCTTTAGCATAGTTACATATGCGTAATAATTGATGGACTGTTGAGTGTCCAGAACGAAATCCGAATTGTTCATTTGGTATAATTGAATTTAGCTTTAACCAATTGTCTAATCGTGATAGGATGATTCGCTAAAACATTTTGCTTAGTCCACAAAGTAGGCTAATTGGTCTATAAGATTCTAATAAGGATTTATATTTCTGGGGTTTGGATATAGGAAGAATCATCGTTTTCTTCCAGATGTTATTAAAATAGCCGATTTTGAAAGATACATTGAATATGTAAGTTAGGTATACTAGGGCTTTGCGTGGCAGTTGTTTAATTAGATGGTGTGGTATACCATCAATTCCAGGTGATTTCGAACGTCTGAGATTGTTTAGTATAGTTCTAATTTCATTAGGTTTTGTTAGTTGGTTGCTACTCACATTATGTCGTTGAGATGTGTCATCTAAAATAGTTAATGTTTGATGAAGATTGTGGGTAAATATAAGATCGATATTTTTATTACCACTGTGTATCCGCGAGAAATGTGTTGCAAATGCGTTTGATTTTTTCAGATCTGTAATGAGGAGTGCAGGATTATTAAAGGCATCTACTTGTCGTACTACAGGAATCTTTTGCTTTTTTTTACTAAGTAGTTTAGTTAAGTGGAATAATTGCTTCCTATGCGGTACTGTTTTGGAAATGTTAGAGAAATGAATTTTTAATAATGGTCGTTCCTTAGTTTGGAGAGTTCTGATCTTATGTTCGAATTAAGTAATTTACAATAGTTTTCAAATTAGGATTTCTATTTTCTTGCCACAATCTCCTTAATATATTTTTAAGTGTAATTGTTTGTTTTAACTTAGCCGAGATTATAGGCATATTATGTAATTTTCTAGTGCATACTTTAGGAACTGCAATATTAGTGGCAGAGTTTATAATATTATTTAATTCTTGAATGGCAATTTCGATATCATTAGCACTGGATAATTTGTTTACTGGTGAGTCAGAGCTCAAATTGGTTTGTTCGCTAAAGACTTGTTTGAATATAGGCCATTCGGCGTTTTTGATATCAAATTGCCTAAAGGAATCATTAATAGTATATGTTTCAATTAACTGTGTTTTGAACTGGACGGGAATATGATCTGAACTGAGGCTGTTTTTTACGCTAATATTAGAAACTAACTCATTGTGGTTGGTTAGTAGTAAATCAAGTGTAGATGAAAACATGCTGAGACGAATATGACATCTCCTATATCACTATATACTTTGATACCAATAGCCTCAATAATATTTAAGTTAAAGGAGAGAATTAATTTATGCTTAATAGTTTGTCTAATAAGGATACTCACGCCATCATGTCCAGTTAATACTCCTCTTGAGTTTATTCTACCCGGCCTATCCAATCTGTACACCTTATAGTCTGGATTGTAAATATTATCCTCGTCAACTAACCATGTTTCGGTGACAAGACATATATGTATATTTTCATGGTTTAAGAAATCAAATAATTCGATACATTTTGGTTTAATACTTTGAGCATTCCGAATTATTACATTGATTTTAGTTTATTTTCCTTCATATAGATATTTTATTGTTAAATTGGTTATTGTACTAAATTGGTCAGATTTAGTTTTGTAGTTAGATAGTTGTGCTATTATGTCGGTAACTAAACTGGTTATTTCGGTAATAGAAAACAAATTATTAGTTTGATCTCGAGATGTTTTTTTTTAGTATTTAATCTTTCCAATCTGTTCTGGGGCCGAAGCACTCCCAGCTCTTTCGCAGTTCCATTTTACCGTCCTTACCTTACGCAGTCGCCTGCCAAATCGAGGACGTACGGCTATAGGTCCGATTTTAATTACCATCTGCACATTGCATAGCTCCATGGCAGCGTATACTGACATGGAAGATCTCCAGATGTTGTGTTACTGTTAATATTTGATGAACTTTTTGTTGAAAATTTGTTAATCCATTTAAATGCTGTGAAGTCTCTTTAATTGGTTATAGTTCAGGGAAATTGCTCTTATATTGTTTAGAGTTGCGTTGCTGTTGTTCTTCTATTGATATTTGGAGGTGTCTCTGCAGCTTGAGTTGTTCGAAGATTTTTATTTTTTTATTCATGTTTAAGTTTTGCCTTATAATTTTATATTTCTCGAATTCTGGGCAGTCCCTTGAATTTGCTAGGTGAATTCCATTGCAGTTGGCACATTTTATCTCTGTTGAAGTACAAGTTTCACTCGTGTGGTTGCCGCTGCATTTCATACAAATTAGTTTCTAGTAGCAATAACTGGTTCCGTGACCATACATTTGACTCCTTCGGCATTGAGTTGGTTTGTTTATATAATTTCGTAACGGCTTATGGCTTATTGACTCGTAGTTATTTCGCAATAAATCGTTAAATCGATTGGAAATTTTTCTATTTTTCATTTGGAAGTGCGTCGATTTATAGAACAAGAGAGTAAGTCTTGTAGTTCTTGATCGCAAGCTTGTGCTTTTGCAATTGTTATGATGTCATAGCTAGTTGCTGCCGAGGTAAGCTCGTGGTCGGAAATCCGAGAAAGTGTGTCGGCGAACACATTTTCTTTCCTTCAATGTGTTGGATGTCTGTCGTAAATTGAGAGACAAAATCAAAGTGGCGTGCTTGCCTTGGGGTTCGTTCTGCTTTAGAGGTAATTGCTCTGGTGGTTGGTAAATATAGCGAATTTCCAATCTTCGACGAAGTAACGAAATGAATTGCTTGAAAGATTGCAAGCAATCTGGATGAATCAATCTTGTGATTTTTCAGATACACTAAAAGAGCGAATTTCTTTAGGAAATCCGCGCCTATGATTGGGCGGTTGACACTGGCGAGAATAAGGGCGTGTTTGAAAGAACACCTTAATCCGATGTCAACGTCGAGTAATTTGGTACCATAAGTATGACTTGTGGTATCGTTTGCTGCTGCCAGAACTAAATCGGGATTGCGATATGTTTCATGGCGATAGTATTTGTGGTAGGGGATTACGCTTAGATTAGCGCCGTTATCAATCAGAAATGTGATTTTATTAGACCGTATCCCGTAGAAATAGGCGACTATCGTAAGGTTGTCTTATGTCTGCCGCTACGACCTTAAGACTTATTGGTTTGGGAACTGGTATTTGCGGATCCCGTTTGTTTTGTAACATATGTGCATGGTTGACTGCATTTAGATGAAGCGGTGCCAAATTTTGAGCGATACCAACATCAGTTGCGTGGAGATTGGTATCTTAATGATAGTTTATTATTTGGCTGAAAATAGCTTGCCTGGTTTGGTTGCGATCGCGGTTTTCTTGGCGGAGAAGGAGTTCGTCTCCATTGCAATTGAGAACGCGAAAGTGGCCGCTGAGTGTGTTCATTGCTCTCTAGCTTAGCTAGCCGGTCGCTGATTTGTTTCAGCATTGTTTCAATGCAGCTACTGCTAGAGCTTGGCACGTGTGTCTCTGAGCTCAAGTTACGCGTGTCGCGTTTAATTGAACTCAAGCTCTGAGTAAGCGTGCCAATTACGTCGTGGAGATTATCGGCAATTATCGGCAATTACATTCTTGTTGAGGGATCAATGCTGTTTCAATGAAATCAAGGAGTTGCTTTATCCATAATTTCGTGAAATTGTTGCCGGCCAACGATTTTATTCGGTGCAGTATGTCCGAAGATTTTTGATCACCATACTTGACTTTGCCCAAAATCGTCTCTAATCTATGCTCCTCGGAGATGGAGTAGCGATCGATTAAGACTTTCTTGAGGGCGTCGTATTTGTTAATAGTTGGAGGGTCGTGTAGAACGTACTCGACCTTCTCCGCTTGTGCTTCCGATAGGGACAGCACCGCGTGCGCAAACTTTTGTCTGTCGGCTGATATAAACCAAGTTTTCGGGTTATTTTCCCAGAATGGTGGTAGTCGCGTCAATTGTCTTGACCGTGGCTAATTATGGCTGCGGTGGCACCTCGTCTTTGTTATCGCCATTATTTGCCATGTTTTTGATAATAATTATTTAACGGTTGACGCAGTTAATAAAAAAAAAAAAATCACACACTTAACAAAAAAAAATTTCGCACTTAAAATAATTTTGCGCACTTGTTTTTTGACTAGAACAATTTTTTTAGAATAGGTGTCGTAATGGACACGTGTTTTATAAAAAAACGACCAGGAGATTTAACTATTTGGGAAAATAGTGCGCTTACCACGGATGGGGGCTTGGGCCCCTATTTCGCAAAACTCGTTTTATTATATGTATATTTAAAAATTTATTGAAAATAAAACGCCATGCACTTTTATTGTAAGATTTTGTTTTTTTTTATTTCACTATCACGTAATTTAGAAAAAAAAATTTCGGCTCACTAACCTGTTTCGGTATAAACCGTCGTCGGGAGGTCACCAGATGTTGTGATCGTGAAGTGTCTCGAAATAATAATTACAAAAAAACTTTATCTTTATTTTCTTTGTATTAATAAAAACTTTCATTTTCAAGATATTAATTATTATGTTTGTTTTATTTTATGATGGCTGCGGCTGCTGTTGCTCCGGTAAAATCCAAAATTTAATAGACCGACTATTTTGTAATTTTTGGTATTCTTGCTTAATAGGATTGTTGCAAAAATACAGGAAACTGGTTTTTCCAGTTTACACCTTTGTAGTAGTGCGGTGCCTAAAATTTTTAGGTAAACGGGTGCTTAAAATATCAAACTATCTTTTGTGCAATGGCATGGTAGTGTGTAAGTACGTTTTATATGATATTTGGACCAACTATAGATGGAATAAAAAAAATAACAGAATAACGTAAGAAAGGAAGACAAAAAATTATTATTCCAATTTGACTTTTCGGCTATAGATTACTTAAAATATTAATTTCATTCATATATTTCATGTAATATTTTTTTAATGTACTTGCTAAAATTTTGAATGAAACTACAATAGTTTTGAGTATAAACAAATATACACGCCAATTGAAAAGAGCCAAATGCCGATCATCCATAGTCACAGCGGAAAATACAAACAGCCAGAGCAAACATACATTTTACAAACGACTTCACAACGCCACAAATATTACACTAAATGAAAATGAAATACAGCTACTCGAGAAAGGCCTAAAATATAACTTGGAACCGAAAAATAACAAAAGTAACCAAAACCGACATCTATTAGAAATTAAAAATGCAATTTTAAAGACCGAAAAAATCCACCAAGATGAAATCCGAACTATTTTTATTAACAAAATGTTAAAAAAAGCCAGAAAATGTGACAAAAACCCTAATACACGAGATACCAAAATTATGGAGGATATTAAGAAAAAATTATTGGATAATGACGCATTAGCAACAAAAGCTGATAAAGGCAACACTACGGTCATAGAAACGAGTATAACGAAATAGACGAATATATTTCCAACAACAGAATTTGTAATTTAAACAATGATCTCACCAAAGAATATTCAAAAGAAATCAACAAATGCATCAACAAATCATCCAATATCTTAAGTAAAAATCAAATGTATTACAACAAAATGATAAAATCGTCACCACCGATCATAACAGGATTACCCAAGTTACATAAAGTAAATACACCAATTAGGCCGCTCATTAATTTTACCACATCATCCACATACAATATTGCAAAAACCCTCAACAAATCTGTCAAAAATAATTTGGAAATAATCGACAAGATCCAATCCATCTCAATCCCAAGTGGCGCAAAGCTGGCATCTTTCGACGTCATAAATATGTATACGAACATACCGGTTGGAAAAACAATACAAATAATTCATGATTTGCTTCTAAACAATCATGTAGATGTCAAAGAAGTAAATGTAGCTATTAATTTATTAGCCGTAATATGTAAACAAAACTAATATAAACATAATGAATGATTTACGTACAAAACGACGGATTACCGATGGGAAGCCCGCTATCTGGCACTTTAGCAAATATTTACTTAAACTTCATTGAACACACATACATCTACAGTGACAGGAACACACAGACAACTGAACAACCTACACAAATACATTAATAACATTCATCAAAATATTAAATTCACACTGGAAATAGAAGAAAATAAATCTATAAACTTCCTTGATCTAACAATAAGCACACAATTTTAAAATATACCGGAAGCCAACACAAACGAAACACATAATACATCAGGCATCCAATCATCCTTCACAACACAAAATAGCCACTTACAGTCATATGTTGAATCGGCTAAATCATATACCGACGAACGAACTCTGCAGGAGTGGGATGTTGTAACATCACTTTTTTCGATATTTATCGAATATTATATCTCTTTTTCCTAAAATAAAATTGCTTGTCGTTTCACTTTTCAATTTTGCTTTCTATATTGCGATCGCACACTACTAGAATAAATTGTCTATTTATCTCTTTTTTGTTTTTCGATAAAGTATCACTCTCAATACAAGTAGGTGATACAAAAAGAGTAAAACGACATAATGTTTTATTCGAATAGGTAGAGATTGCAACAGACGCAACGTAATTGAAAAATGGTAAAACAATAAATTTAGTTTGTGATGAAAGAGATGGAAATTTCGATAGTATCGAAAAAAGTGATGTTGCAACATCCCACCCACACAATTACATCCCACCCCACACAATTAAATTTTTTTTTGTGATATAATAAGATTTTATTAAAAACTAGTGTGTTTTAATACAAGTTGAAATATATGTGTTTAAAATTATAAAAACTATTTATATGCGGTTTTTAAATTACCGCAATTCGATAAATAATTTTTTTAGGTTAAAATTATTTTTGATTTTATTTTCATATTAGTATATGTGAAAATGAATATTTAATAAATAGAAAAGATAAAATACACGAATAAATATGTATGTTAAATGCAACGCACAGAAATTTGTTTGAGTTTTGTTGTTGTAACCGTTAAGTTTTTTATTCCTTGCCGAAAATTTTCGCTCTGCTATTCTTTTTAAGTGACAACAAAATTAAAACGGAATTTCTCTTATTCTTTTTATTTTTATTATTCTGAGTATGGTCGAATGCAATAAATCCTATCTCCCGCTCTCTTACGTTATATTTTTAATTTTTTTTATTCTATCTATAGTTTTCCCACTTTTGGTTTTGCAAAATCAATACGATCAATATGTATCTCCCAATGAGCCTCGCCACACTTTAATTCTTTCGTCGTGATTCAATGATTTCAAAAAATCAATCGCCGTCCACATTTGATTTCTTTGCGCATTTCTTTTTTTATGTATAGGTCGGTATCCAGCTCGCGCTAAGATAAATTTTACATACAAATTTGACGTAAAATTTAGCTAGCGAAATAACAAAAAAATATTTAGCTCGCGATTTCGCAGATGCGGTACGCAGCTCACGCTAAAAGTTTGTAGTTATCTCACTCACATATAGACTGCGCTAGTGAAAACTCTACAAACGTTTTCGCAGCAATTTATCTGCCTAGAACGATAAAATTGAGATAAATTTTGACAGCACAACGTGAAAACTATTTTTTTTAACGGATGAACTAAATAATTCTATAGATTATGAAAGTTTTCTATAGATTATGAAAGTTTTCTATAGATTACGAATGTTTCGAATATCAAGAAGAATACTTGATTGACTACGAAAACGTGGAAACAGAAAATTTAGAAAGTGTAAAAAGGAAGCCAAAACTAAAATTTTAACTTTTAATTTTAAATGTTTATAAAAATACTTATTAAATAGTCGATTGAACTGTATTTTTGTTTGTTGTAGGAGAAATAAAACAAACGTCAAAATTTATCTCTACATAAACTTTTTAGCTAACAATTTATCTGTAATTTAGTGGAGACTTGTGGAGACCGCGTTAAAATTTATCTTAGCGCGAGCTGGATACCTAGCTTATGTGCGTAAAATTATGTTTTTTGATTTATTCGTATTGTAAAAATTGTTTATTATTTGCTGCGAAAACTGCTTCATTGGTTGAAAAATTATATTTTTTGCACTCGAAGTGCAAATTAAACTAAAATTAACCCAAAAACGACAAATAAACAAGGTGTCCTTGAAAAATTTATTTTTGTTGTTGTGCGAGAATCAGTTGAATCAAAAAATAAATTTTGCTGAAAAAAGAATCAAGAATTTTCCCGCCAAAAAATTAGTTTGTTGGTGAAGGGAAACGGAACGAGGAAAGAATCACGACCAAAGAATCAAAGTGTGGAACCATGGAATGATTTGATTGTAGAGGTTATTGAAATGAAATTGTTGTGTAACTAAAATATAATTTTTCAATTCTATTTTGCTTACGACAATTACGTTGTGTACAAGTGTTGTTGTACTATTATTTATGTACAAGTAGTTATGTACATTATTTGAATATACGTTGTATATTATTTTGAATAATTCTTTATATGGGGAATTGTCCGTTTATAGAGAATTATGAATACGGAGGATTGTCCGTTGCGGAATAGTTGTGCGGTGTTTCTTGTCGCAGAAGAAACTACCCGCTACAAAGTCATATTTTTAATAAATTTTCTGACTTAACAAAGGTGTTTTACAAAAATAAATTTAATTTCAAAATGACACAAGAAAGACATATTTTATGTCATTTTACAAATATATTTTTTAATCCATTTTCAAAATGACTTAAAAAAGGCATATTTTATTTCACATTATAATCATAAAATTTACATTTGTTTTTAATACACATAGAAATGCATGCGTTTCATTAATAAATAACCCACATAAATAAGTGGGCTTTTTATGCCATTTATAAACATACTTCTTAAATCATTTTCAAAATTACTTATGATATGCATTAATAAAGTCAGCTTTATTTATTTCATTTTCATAACGGACATGAAATTAAAACGCTGGTTTTAAGTCAGAAAAACACCATTCTAAGTCAGACTTTTTTAATTCGGGGAGCCATTCCTTATATTAAAAAATTCGGTCGTCTCATCAGATAGCAACCATGATGTAAAAACAAACAAGATGTAATATTGCGCATGTTAATGTGACGTCTTTTTCAATAAAAAGCTTAAGTTTGATAAGTATGAATCGCAATTAAAACCGGTATCATAAGTAAACGGAAAGAAATGAAGATGAAGCTGCTACTTTGACAACCCGTGTGGAATGGTACAAACAGGTCATCTTTCTTTTCATGTCACGAATCATGAAAAAAACGCCATTACAAACTTTTGTTATTTACATACACATTTGTCTATGGTGGACTTAAATTTGCAGAGGGCAACATAATTAATTGAAAATAATATACCTTGCCTCCTATTACAACGGCAATAAATTTCGCATTTAACAGAAACCTAAATTATTATATTATAAATTAATAAATTACGAACAATTTAAGTGTAATTTATTTTCTTAAATCTTAATTTGAATTTTTCCGACCCATATTCAAGAAGTTAGTGAGAATTTAAAGAAATGCCCCTATTTAGATAACATAAATACGAAGTTTTAGTAAATTCCACTACAAAAAAATAAATACAACCGTAAGAGAACCTGAGAGCAGAGAATATTATGTGATTATTTTGTTTATATTTTGTCATTTCATTCACCCAAGCTACACGAGATTTTAGTTTCTGGTTTCAAACTACGTTGCAATAGATTTCTATTATTAATTTAAACCCTTATTTTATATTAAAATATCAAATTTTTTTGTATTGTTTTATTCTGTTCTCTCGAAAACAAAATTTAAACAAAAATCTATATTTCAAAAATGGCCTGAAATTTTTTCATTTCTATTTTTTCATTTCGGATTTGCCGAAAAATTTAATCAGCTATGCTACACACAATTTTGGTTTCTGGATTCAAACTATTACGCAATACATTTTAATTTTTTAATTTAAACCCTTATTTTATATTAAATCATTAAATTTTTTTGTCTTGTTTTATTCTGTTCTCTCGAAAATAAAATTTAAACAAAAATCTACATCTCAAAAATGTCCGTAAATTTTTTTATTTTCATTTCAATTTTGTTCATTTCGGATTCACGGACAAAAATTTTATTACGCAGCTGCGACATAAAATTTTTGTCCGTGAATCCGAAATGAAAAAAATTGAAATGAAAATAAGATAATTTAAGCACATTTTTGAGATGTAGAGTTTTGTTTAAATTTTATTTTCGAGAGAACAGAATAAAACAAGACAAAAAAATTTAATGATTTAATTTAAAATAAGGGGTTAAAATTAAAAATTAAAATCTATTGCGCAATAGTTTGAATCCAGAAAACCAAATTATAGTGTAGCATGACTGAATGTCGCAGTTATGAGACTATATGTAGCACGGCTGATTTGTGTATTTTATTTAGTGTCGCACAGTTAATCGAAGCCGTACGACGCATTTTTTATATATTTTGCATTTTACATGCTATTCGTATTTTTTTGCTATTTTTATTGAATTTAAGTACCAATTACAACAGTTTTGAATTACAAATAGACTTATGTTGGATAAAAATGACCAAAAATGCCAAAATCTGAAGTAAAAATGTACCTGCATTACTAAAACAATTATAAAACGAATATAATTCGGGTCCAACAGTTTGTTCGAAACTAACAACAAAATTACAAAACAACTGGGGAAAGAAATAATATTTTTATTATTTTACAATTTTGTATGACGAAATTTATTTTGATTTTAAGCTTCTTTCCATAGGTCAATCGTCATTTCATCTAATTCTCCTTTATTATTAATTTGATCGTTAAATTGATCATGCCTACTATCTGCAGCACGTATACTTGCAGGTAGTAGGCATGATCAATTTAACGATCAAATTAATAATAAAGGAGAATTAGAGGGAATGACGATTGATATATGGCAAAGAAGGTTTTAAGAGACGGAGACAAAAACTAGAAACAGTGGAAAACGAAAATAAAAAACGAATAACCTTCAACTTTGATGTAATAATTACAACAACAAATATATTTTGTAATGTAATTTTCCTTTTTAAAATTTATCTGCCATCTGGATACGTTGATCTCTAGGATCGGAGATATAAAACTAGAAACATTGTCTAAAATAGTCTTCTTTAGAATTAAAACACTTTAGTAAACTGTATCACAATTTCCTCGTGTTTATCTCAAATTGTTATACAATTATTTGAATTTTAGACGTATAGATGGCAAATGTGTAAGAATCACAACAATCAGTTCCGAACGGATGAGATTATTGATTTTGAAAAATCAGTTTTCTCATCATGTCGCGACGACTGAGGTTGCATTATTTAAGTGGGAACCATAGATAGAATAAAAAAAATAAAAAATATAACGCAAGAGAGCGAAAGATAGGATTTACATGTATTCGACCATACTCAGAAGAAAAATAAAAACTATAACCGAAATTGCGTTTTAATTTTGCTGTAATTTAAAAAGAATAGCCGAGCGAAAATTTTCGTCCAGTGGCACTATTCTGGTAATTCCCTGGGAATAGGGAATTGGGGAAAGATTTTATATGTAATTTCAGTTCAAATATTTTTTTTCTGGCCTACTAAGGAGAAAAGTTTGATGTAAATATTTATAAATTGGGAATAATTTTTCCATATCTAAACTGGCAGGGAAAATTATTCCCAATTTTATTTTGTTTTCAAAAAAATTACCACCAGATTTTTACCTCAGTATGCCAGAAAATAAATTTTAAAATTGAAATTACATATAAAATCTTTCCCCAATTCCCTATTCTCGGGGAATTACCAGAATAGTGCCACAGTGGTACTATTGGTAATTCCCCGGGAATAGGAAACTGGGGAAAGAATTTATATGTAATTTCTGTTCAATTTTTTTCAGGCCTACTGAGGAAAAATGTTTGATGTAAATATTTGTAAATTGGGAATAGCTTTTCCATATCTAAATTGACAGGGAAAACTATTTTTCAAAAACACTGGCTTTAACATTAAATTTATTTTGGTTTTAAGAGAACGAGACGGAGACAAAAACTAGAAAAAAGTGGAAAACGAAATTAAAAAACGAATAACCTTCAACTTCGATGTAAAAATTACAATTAAATATATTTTGTAATGTAATTTTCCTTTTTAAAATTTATCTGCCATCTGGATAATATGCGTTGAACCGTCGACTCAGTGTGTCGTCATCAGTTGGTGTAAGTGGCCAGTAGTTTAGAAGGCATTGGTCGCATTTGAATGAAAGTAGTCCCAAAAATTTCAGTTATAACTGAACTATATGTATTAGTTTTCATAAATTTTAATGTTGTCGTTGTACAAACGAGTACATCACGTTAATCCAATTTGGTTTTCATAAAAAATTAAAAGAAAATTCTTTCACTATCAATTTCTTATCAAGATGGTAAAAAGGTTATCGCCAAAAACATAAATTTTATACGTTCTTCGTTTTTTGTAAAAATGTTTGTATCCCAAAACATAAAACTATTTTAAAACTAATTTGCTTTTGACATACCCGACCTGGATTTACTTTTATGATGTCGAGTTGAAATATGTTGTGATAGACAATAGTTTGGCATTACGAATTTTATGTTTAACTTTATTCTTTACCGAATATATGTGGAAAATATAATTTAAATACCAATCTAGATACATATGTTCCAGTTGGTTACCTTTTAACCAAACCATCAATAAAAAACACACTTTAGCTATGACATAAGATTTTAAGTTAGCTTTACTCGACATAATACGGCTAATCAGTATCATCAGTTCAGTAGTACAAAATATTTAAGTACAATATTTGTTTGAAGCGTGAATTAAGTTTTGGAAAAACATTTATGTTACTTATCGGGCAGTTAACCATTTTATACTACCATTACCATTTATTACCATTTTAACTACCATTATCATTGGTTACTATCATTTTTTAAATTACTCGGAATGTTCAAGTACAAGTGGTATTTAAACAACAACAAAATGCAGAACTACTTTAGTTTAAAATAATGCCCAGCAGAAAAATGACTGGGCGATGGAAAACCATCAATTAAAGCATCGAGGAATAGAGGTCCGTTCTATTCACTGACAAGTGCAGAATATGTCTCCATGGTAGAGATAGAAGAGGCCGGGGTCTACCGAGCGGTCCAGGAGAGCGATTTTCGTAGTGCTGTTTTACTGAAACAGTCTTGTTCTGCGGTGGCTCGTGCTTGGTGTGGGCTGACATATCGCTTGAGAGTAAAACAGATCTTGTTTTCGTACCTGATAGAGGACATAGAAGAGGTCTGACCAATATAGGTGTAGATTTCGTACTGATGAATGACAACGTCCAGTGTCACAAAGCTCGAACTACTCGGCAGATGGATGATGTTGGACTTCAAACGATGAAGTCGCCATTTAAAGCACGAACTAAAACGGAGAATCCGAGCCAGAAATTCTGCGCCATTTAACATCAGTGACCTCAAGATTGCGTTTGATGGGGAGTGTTGTGCGGTCCTCCAAGTCTTAGCGTTGAAGCAGTGGGAATGAGCAAAACTAAGTATTAACCAATAAAATTGTTTTTGTTTTGCATGAATTTTCTGTTGTAATTTAAATTTAAATATCCCCAATATTTTATTTCATAATCTTTAATTTTGATTGCGTTTTCAATTAAAATTCATTATAAAAAAGTACTAAACCAATTTTCATGAAATAAGTGTCATTTTAAAGTAAAAGTAACAGGCTTTAAAAAACAATGTCTTGTGAAAATCGGTTAAGCCGTTAAAAAAACAACTTTCTGTGTGCGCTGAAGGTTTGGGTCGACTTAGTTGCTCGCGAGCGTAGTATCTCCTAGGGAATAAAATCAGAGCCTCCTAAATACACGAGCCGTAAGATTCCGTCATTTTTTTCCATGAGCTTTCAATAGGGGGGAAGCTTTTTGTACTTTTGCATATCAACCAGTGTATATTAATATTTTTTAGCAGTTTTTTGTATATAAATGCTTATTTGTACATAAATGCTTCGTTTGAATTTTCAATGTGAATGGTTAATTCAATATTCAGGAAAAGCAATTTTATTAATTCATATTATGTAGAAAAAATTGATTCATATTATGTAGAGTTAACGCAAAAACATTCAAATTAGTCTAACACAAATTTTTTTTTTCAAAAATTTGTTGATATGTGTATGTACAGAAAATAAGAAATTAGTATAACGTGTTCCATCAAAAATGTCAGCATTATTTTTCCAAAACAAACGTTCATTAAAAATGCTTTTGTAGAGAGTAACAATGTTATATGGGGGTTGTTGTGTTTTGTATTCTATTTCAACATTGTTGATGAACAAACTTCGAAAACTGTTTTCTCGTTACTTCTTAAAAATTTGATTTTTGATCGCAACACATTCGCAACCTATATTGTTTCATCCTGTAGTACATATAAACAAAACAGGGCGGTCATTTTCTGGTGCTTTATCACCAATTTTTATCATTAGTGGAGACTTTTTTTGTTATAAAATTCAAAACATAAAAGTCTACAAACACAACCCTGCAAAATGAATTTTGAGGGGAAATGATGAACTAAAAGTGATAATTTGACATTTGTGGTTGAGTCATATGAATATTTTTTATGAAGTGGTTTTCAACGTGTGATATACAAATAATTTTAAATTTTCGTAAATTATAATATTAAAAATAATTTTAAAAAATAAATAATTATTATTAAAATTTTCTAAATTCAAAATGGTAAATTAAATTTAATTTTATTAATATTTTTTAGATATTTTTAAATTTTTATTTTTATCTATTTGTATTACACCACAAATTTAAAGTGGTTAAAATTTAAAGTGGTTAAAATATAAAATATGTGGTTAAAATTTAAAGTACTAATCTAATGTTGAATTCTATTTACTTTCCAAATCAATGTGAAATTTGTGGTTCAAATAGAACAAAAATTCAAAATTAATGTGGTTTTATGACACAAAATTCTATTTACCAAAATCCGACAAAAAAAAATGAATGTACATCAAAAAATTTGTTCTATTTGACAGAAAAAAATTATTATTTCTTATGTACATCAATTTTAAAAAATGTACATTTTTCGTAAATTTTTTTTATGGACCATATACCATTCGCCCGGAAATATGCACGTAAAATTCCGTATAGTGGGGCACAATTCATGTCGTTTTAACGTTACATTTCTAAACTACAAAATCCTATTTAATATCTCCAAAACATACATAAATCCACATCAATTTTGATTTTTTGTTCTATTTGAACCATAAATTTTACATTGATTTGGAAAAGTAAATAGAATTTCAAATAAGATTTTAAAGTTTAAAAATGTAACGTCAAAACAACACGAATTGTGCACCTCACTGTAAGAAATTTTTTGTGTATATTTCCGAACGAATAATCGTCACATATTTATTAATGAACGATTAAAATATATTTCAATTAAATTGGAAAATTAAAATATATTTCAATTAAATGTTTTAAGTTAATTTACACTTTTTAAAATTTATGTACATCAAAAAAAATTGATTTTGACATAAACGTTAAAACAATTTTTTTTGATTTGTGAAAACGAGATAGAAGGTATTGCACTCTTTTTCTAAACGCATCAATATACGATGTGACATAATTCATCCGATTAATTCATGAATTAAGCTACGACAATTTGTTTTTATCACACTTTTTATCACCAAATGTGATAAAATACCACAAAATGACAGTCCAGAGCTCCACAAAATAAAAAACATTGTAATTTGATAAAGCTTTTTGCAATTACTTAACCAATCAAAAGATGTCGCTAAGTATAAATTAAAGCTAAGTATTACGACCGAAACGTTTGTTTAGAAAATTTAACAATTCATTATGTATATGGCCTGGTTCAATAGATTATGGAGATCTCCTGGAACTGAGAATAACCCAACACTAAAAAAGAAAAAATTGAAAAAATTGTATCTCTTTAATGTTGTTATAAATGTGATCGTTTAGATTGTTATTAAATCCATCGTTCATCTAGAAAATTCTGATGTGCATGGGACCAGAATTTACTAAACACGTTAAATTTTTATAAAACTAAATTTTAAATTGGATGTATCATGAATCCGCGGCAGCGGCAACACCCTTTATTAACTTACTTTACTAACCTACACAACTAAACGGAAAGCTCATTTTTGTAGAAAATTAATAAATTTATGCTCCGCTTTAGTTAAATTTAATATATTTAAATACTACATTATGATGGCTGATTTTCAAATATGTGTTCTTTGAATGTTTTATTAAAAATATAAAATTAGAATTTAGATGATTTGTTTAATTTTTTATTCATAAATTTATGTTCAAAAATTTTCCAATTAGCATGGTTTCTTGTAGTTTTTTAATTTTTTTTATCTTATTTAAATAGTATAATCTTATCACATGATAATTTATTACTGATGATGATAACGCACTTATTTGAAACTAATAAGTGGAGCGAGTGTGGGTTTACAAGCAATCAATATTCTGCTCCCAATAATGAATCTTTATTTATTAGATGACCAGCGTCTCAGTTCTTGTGTTATGTCAAGAAGTTGTATTGCTTCACTGTTGGTATGTTGCAGTAATCTTCTTTCATGTTTGATTGCAAATTCCTGAATCACTTCATCAATCCATTTAACGTTTAAGTCGTTGTGTAATTCCTCGTCGGTTACGTAGCCATAAGCATTCGTTATTGCTCATAGAAATTTGTTTTGGTAACGTTGAATAATTCAACGATTTGATTGTTTAGTACAGCCCCAGAGTTGGATACCATACGTCCAAATTGGTTTAATTGTCGATTCGTAGATCAGGCGTATACAGTACAGGCTAAGCTTAGAATGTCTTCCTATTAGCCAGTACATCTCACGTTGTCTTACGTGATATTTCCAGTTCAATCTTGAATCGAGATGCAATCCGAGATATTTAGCAGATTCAGCTTGGGGAATTTGTACCCCATTGAGAAATGTATGGATGTTGCTATTTTTGCGCCACAACGTGTATGTTACATGTACTAATTTCAGCTCGTTAAGCTTTATTTTCCAATCCCTGGTCCAATGGCTGATTCTATCGAGTGCTTGCTGTAAGTATTCTACTGCTTGGTTCTGCGATTCGGTTGATGCCAATACTGCGGTATCATCAGCAAAAGTTCCGATGAAGGTTGTTTCCGTTGTCGGTATATCAGAAGTGTAAAGTAGATATAGGATGGGTCCTCATACGCTACCCTGGAGCACCCCTGCTATGGCTGGGTAAAAGTTAGAGCATGTTTCTTCATGTGATACTCTGAATATTCGTTTGGAGAAATACGACTCGAGCAATTGGCAGTAATTTTCGGGCACTAATATACTTATCTTGTAGATAAGACCCTCATGCCACACTCTATCGAAAGCCTGTGATACATCTAGAAATACGGCAGGGCAATATTTCTTCTCTTCAAGTGCTTGTTCTATCTTTGCAGTCACGCGATGAACTTGATCAATTGTCGAATGTTTATTCCTGAATCCAAACTGGAACTCAGGTATAATGATCATTGGTTTTAGTCGTTTCAATAACAACTTTTGAAACAACTTTGAAATAGTAGGTAACAAAGAGATCGGCCTGTATGATCCCATTTGCTCGGCTGGTTTGTCTGGTTTTTTATCATGATTATTTGTGCAACCTTGAAGCACTCAGGCACATATTTAAGTCGAAAGCAAGCATTATATATATATATATGTTAACATAGTGATTGCTCTCTTTGATAACTCCTTAAACATTCTTGGCGAAATTTCATCAATTCCAGGTGACTTTTTGGATTCCAATTCATGTCCATTTCTTGCGCAATTTCTAGTGACACTATTGATATTTGATGGAGATTTATAGACTGGTTTAAGGTCAATCCTAGATTGTATGTCGTGTGGTTGAAATACTGATGCCAGATGTTGTGCAAACAGTTCTGCTTTATCTTCGTTACGTCGCATCTATTCTCCATTTATGTTCCTTATAGGTGGCACTTGTATTATTGGTCTCTTGTATCTTTTAGTAGCTTTCCAAAGAGAATAATTTTTGTCAGCTTCAGGACCCAGTCCTTTCAAATAATTTTCAGTACAAGCTTCTTTATGTTCTTTAATTAATCGGTTAACTTTATTCCTTACCCGATTAAATTCTCTATTGTCAATAATATTTCTGGTTATATGCCATATGCGTCTTTTCTTACGCCTTTCTTTTATCAGTTCTCGAAATGCCAGGGGATAGTTGATCTCTTGTACGACTTTCTCACCTAATACGGGTGTAGCCTCTTTAGCTGCTTCACGCATGGAGTTAATAAAATATTTAGTTTGAAATTCAAGTTCTTCTTTAGTTTTAAGACTAACTTTTAACTCAATTAGATTATCCAGTTTCTCTCTAAATAATTCTCAATCAGTAAATTTATTAGTAAGGTTAAGTTTGGTTTTCTTTTTTATAACTAATGTACTCACAGTCATTAAGACCGGTGTGTGATCGGGAGCAAGGTCGTCAATACCTTCGACTTCAATGTAATTTGAGGCTATTCCTTTCGAGATATAAAAGCCAATCAAATCAGGAACTTTGTTGATGTCTGTAGGTCAATAAGTAGGTTTACGCGATGAGTGATATTCACTACCTGACATTTCTATTGCACTAAGCAGTTCTTTTCCTTTTCCTGGTGTTATGAGTCGAGATCCCCACGCAGTATGTTTGACGTTGTAGTCACCTCCTATGATAAACCTTGGTCCAAGTTTATTAAAAATGTTAACATATTGATTTCTTACGATATTATGTCTTGGTGACCTAAACTTAGTTCAGCACTACCATTGTTAATCGTTATTACAGTAGCTTGCATAAATGACTCCTTAATTTCTTCTTGCTGGAAATGTAGGATATTTATCATATAAATTTATACATCGTATAAATACGATGCCAGATAATAATATTTGTGCAATTCTATCGTGTAAAACTGTGTACTTAGACAAATTTATAAGCTGTAGTATAAAAATGAGTAACGCTTTGCTGACTCTGCTCAACGCAAGTGATAATCTAAAGTGGTTCTGTGATGACTGCCGTGACACTTTTGGGAAAATGCAGCGGACAATCGATGAATTTAGAAAGCAAATGCTATTCCTATCTAGCGACATTAGAGCTCTTGCCACTGATAGAGCTAATCCCGAAAAGATGAACACTCGCTCGTCCAAAAAAATGCCGCCAAAGGATACCGATATGCCTGCAACCCCGAGCTCTCTTAAATCTAATATGCAGCACTCAAATCTCGTTCTACCGGAAGTTATTGTTGGCACCTGCAATGATGTATCAGACGCAGTTAAGATCGTTCCTATTAAAAAATATATTTATGCCTCTAAGTTTGCCAACACGACATCAGTTGAGGCGTTACGATCTTTTTTTTGCAGTCAATTAAACTTAGCGGAAACCGAGATTGATTGTCGTTTGCTGGTTCCCGCCAATCAGGATGTGACGCAACTCAATTTCGTGTCTTTCAAAATGGGGGTAAATCTGGAGATATTTCCAAAACTACTTCAACCAGAAATTTGGCCAGTGGGTGTTCCAGTGAGAGAATTCACTGATCGCCCAAAAAACCCAATAGTTCTGCAGTAAACTTACAATTATTACCATTTAAAATATTAAATTAAATAATAAATAAATAAATAAATAAATAAATAATTACAGAAAATCTGCCTCTTCGACAATTTACTACCATAACGCTTCCAGTATTCGAGGCAAGTCTAAAGAGTTTCGGTTGGGTGTCCTAGACAATAACTATGCAGTCATAATCATTTGTGAGACTTGGCTTATTAATTTTATGAATAGCGAAGAATTCCTCCCATTGGATTATATCGTCTACCGAAAAGATCGATACAACCATGTCACAACAATGAAAGGTGCAGGTGTATTGATCGCCGTGAAAAACTCAATTCCGAATGAGATGGTGGCTTCCCATCAAGTTCATGGTGTCATTGCTGTACGGTTTAAACTAGCCGATTCGTCAATTCTCGCCGTGGTCGTTTACGTTACATGTGGGTCAAGCCTGGATACTTATATCGAGATCATCAACTTCATCGACCTTGCTATAGTACCTTTTGTTCATCCTGATGAGCAGCTGATGATTTTCGGTGACTTCAATCTGCCTGAGGTGAACTGGTCTGATATCAACGGCATTTTCACACCATCTTCCACAGATATTAGAGGGTTCACTACTGTGGACTACTTCGCTAGCATCTCAACAATCCAAATTAACCGAACGAGCAATACTCAGGGTAAATATCTGGATTTAATTTTTTCAACCGATGACATGTACTCAGAGGTCTCACCGTGCCAGTTATATTAAATATTTTTCATGAAAAATGCGACACTAGTTTTCCTATTGATAATTTTTTCTTTAATTTTAGAAATGCCGACTACGCTTCCTTAAATGAATTTCTGCTCAATTCGGATTGGGAATTTCTCCAGTTCGGAGGAAATCTAAATACAATAGTTTTGTCTTTTAATAAACTTGTCAAGACTGGTGTAGAAAAACATATCCCGCGGAAAAAAACTAAGCCTTGCTTCCGCGAACCATGGTATAACAAGCAATTAAAGGACATAGAGACACGCCGTAATAAACTACACTCCCTATATAAAATACACTGTTCGAAATATTATCATGAATTCGAGACCACACGGAAGGAGTTTAAAACATTAAACTGGTTCCTGTATAATAATTATATTCTGCAGATCGAGGAAGATTTAACTTCTATTCCAAAAAAGTTTTGGAATTTTATCAATATGAAAAGATAGACCGTTGGGTTCCCCGTTGGGTTCCATTTACCTATGACATTTTTTTGAATCCGTTTACGAATCGCCATTCATCGATCCAGCAGTTAATTCTTGCAACGAAGAGGAATTTACCCAATTACGGTTCACCGAAGATAACGTTTATGACAGCTTGTCTCAAATTGATGTTAATAAGGGTGCTGGGCATGATGGATTTCCGCCGATTCTTATTAAGAATTGTGCTGCTAGTCTGGCTGCTCCCATCTCCTTTATATTTAACGAAAGCATTCGAACTCAAATTTTTCCAGATCCCTGGAAAATTTCGTATATACATCCAATTTTCAAGTGCGGTAACAGAAGTGATATCTGTAATTATCGTGGGATAGATTCTCTCCGCCATTCCAAAACTCCTTGAGCTTATGGTACAAAGGTTTTTATTTTCCATGTTAAAACGGTTATTTCACCCCCACAACATTGTTTTTTCACCGGGAGATCCACCGTTACCAATTTGATGACATTTTGCAGACACTTATTCAGCAGTATTGATTCGAAAGTGCAAATGGACGTTATTTAGACCGACTTTTCTAAAGCGTTTGATAAAATTAATCATTTAATTCTAATCAAAAAGCTACAGCGATTGAATTGTCAAGCCATTCCTACTAAGTGGTTGCTGTCCTACCTGTCAGATAGGTGGCAGTTTGTTAAAATTGGTGAGTTATCTTCTCGTCTATTTCGGGCTACTTCTGGAGTGCCACAAGGTAGCCACATTGGGCCACTTCTATTTTCAATATTCGTCAACGACGTGGTTAACTGTTTTGTCTCTGCAGATTGCCTGCTTTACGCAGATGATATGAAAATATTTGCACGAATATCAAATGTATCCGACTGTATAAATTTCCAAGCGGTTTAAACAGATTTTGTGATTGGTCGGTTGAAAACAAACTGTTGCTGAACGTGAGTAAAGGTAAGGCAATGTCTTTCTGGCGTACCCGCTTTCCGATTATACATCAGTATTCGCTTTATAATGAAGAACTCGTTAGAGTTAAGTTCATCTCCGATTTGGGTGTTATTTTCACTAGAGATCTCACATTTACAAGGCACATTGATTCAATAATAAGCCGAGCATATTTGATGCGCAGAGCAAAATATTTCCATATAATTTATTTTGGGCCAAAAGTAATATTTTGATTTGACATGTAAAAAATATTAATTTGTCGGATCAAAGGTATATGGTTTTATAGTGCAGAAACATTTATAGTGCACAAACTACACAACAGTGCACAACATGTAACAACACAATTATAGATATGTTACACTATTGTAACGGAAATTATTCCGTTATCAATTCTAAAAACTCAACCCACACAATTTTCATATAATTATAATAATAATTTTTGAAATAATTTCGCCACAACCTTGAAGAGATCATCTTCACTAAAATTCATCAAATATCTAGTCATGCCGAAATTACGAATGCTTCTCTGTGTTTGTTGTTGCATTCACATACCTAAAAATTGGTATAAGTTGCAATACAGCAAACATAAAAATATTTCTTGTTTACGCGATCCAATTGCAACCTACGTAATTATTATAGAATACAAATGAGTGAACGTAAATATTTGTTTTGTAATTGGATTACGTATCCATATGTTGTTCATGTCCGCGATAAAAGCAAATGTTCTACTTTCCTACTTAAAGTTAATCGAACGACCTAAGTAGGAATTTAAAACGTTGCAGTTTTCGCTGCATACATAAACTCCCCAAGTGTTTATTTTATAACACTTTTAAATGAGCGGTATTTATACATTTTGCCAATATGGCAGAAATAATTATATTTGGTTGAGAGAGTAGTACATTATGTACTAAAAATTTTCCCCTCCCGCCTCAACCAAGTAGTATGTATAAATACCGTACCAAAATTTTGGTAAGGGGTCAGTCAATAAGTTTTTTATTAGTGAGTTAATTAAAGTCAGTCAGTTTTTATTAGTGAATTAATTAAGAATAGTTTTTATTTTGTAAGTGATTAATTAATAGTGAAAAATTCCTTTTTAAATAAATAAAAAAAAAAGTGATTTGTTTGAGTTTAGAAATTATTTCGGTTGGGACAATTCCAGGCGGTATTTCGGTAAGTTTAATCACAACCTCATCATACTAATCCAAGCGGTACCGATCCGCAAAGCGTATGTTGGTTGTCCCTCTGGAAAAAGGGACGGGTGGTTCTTAAGCAACAATGCCTCAGGCATTGCACACCCTTCTACCAGCAACGTTTTGCGGATCTAAATATTCACTAACCACTAGAGCCGTATGCCAAAACAAGTTAAAATCTACTCATCTAATTGATGGCATGCATTATGCTGTTTGTTCTCTCCCTTTTATTATTCAAATATGCAGTAATCTAGGCCGTAGTCTGAGTACCCCGAAACCCACACTATTCCCCTCTGCTGGCTTGAGCTGCGGGAACCAACGCCGCATGGGGTACATACCAGATGACGGCAATTCTGTGAAACAGGAATACTTATACACTGAGTAAAAGTGCTTTTTGTTTCACTAAGGTTTAAAAAAATAAACTAAACTAAAGTCTACGTTTAAAAAAATTGAATGAGTGTTTGGAAAAAGATGATCTCGCAATTTGTCGTAGCTGCAACAATAATACTTCTAATTGGAGCATGAGCACAAATAATGTAATTTTTGTTTATGTTGAGCCGCTTTTAAACCCGAAAACAACTGTCCCAATCACTGAAATTCTCACCGAAGTAGTAATTTTGCAGAAAACATGCAAAATTAATTCCTTCGTGAATTATCTACCGAATAGTTCGCATTATGTGAGCTATTGTTACCGAGATGACTGCTGGGATATCTATGATGATCTAAATGAAATCATGATTAAAAAAGAGCATTATGTTCAGTACAAGTTATTCCTCATCTCTTAATATATCAAACGATAGAAACGGATCAGAATGAAAAATAGAGATAACTCTTATTTAACCTTTTTGTTTAAAATCCATGAATTTGAATTTGAAATGAAATAAGAACAAAAATTGAAAAAACCCAAAAAAAATACAAAAACAATAAAATAAAAATAAAAAAATACAAAAAAAAAAAAACCACCTAAGATTACAGTCTTGACGCAGCGGTGTGGCTTAAATATAGCAATGACAGAAGCGGCGCCGTCCGAAATACACTAACTGGAAAAAGAGTTCCACAGCTATTTACTAATTGTTATCACTAATCAGCATTAGGTACAACCTAATTTTTTGTTTATATTTGGCGAAAAGTGACGTATGGGTTTGGCTATTTCAAAACCATATAGCTCTGATCCGACAAGTTAATACTTTTTAAATGTCAAATTAAAATATTACTTTTGGTCCAAAATAAATTATATGGAAATATTTTGCTTGGAGCCTAATCTCGCAAGGTTGCAACGGTACGATTTTTTGGTGTTTTCCTAAATGTAAGATATGTATGTTCCGTCTTATGTCACGTAAGATATGTATGTTCCGTAAGATATGTATATAAAACGG
>OW052222.1:99233610-99373610 GCA_932526605.1 Nephrotoma flavescens | reverse complement strand
AAAAATACCATGTCCTCGTCATGCACAAATTTAATACAAAGTTAACATTTTAAGCGTTACTTATTTAACACTCTGGATTACATCAACAGTATAAGCATGATCAAACTTTTTTACTTTAATTTATAATGTCCGAAAATTAAAATTGTATTATAGTTCAATTAATTTACAATACAATTTTTTTCACCATCTTGAACATTTTTTTAATCACTTCTTTTCGATCAACATTACCAAGCATCAATCAAAAATTCAAAAATACTTCAGAGCCAAAATCGATATCCACAATCATTTATATACAAAAATTTTTTTACCATCGCTACACATACACCAATATCTCATCCAGTTTTTCTTCTTCCTACTAGTAACTAGATGTCAATCTATTACAATTAACCTGTGCGAAAATTGTTGTACTAATTCCCAGTAATAGATTTGTTAACATGTTGTAGGCCATTGTCATTGTTCTATAAAGAGGCCTTACAATATATATATATATATATATATATATATATATATATATATATATATATATATATATATATATATATATATATATATATATATATATATATATATATATATATATATATATATATATATATATATATATATATATATATATATATATATATATATATATATATATATATATATATATATATATATATATATATATATATATATATATATATATATATATATATATATATATATATATATATATATATATATATATATATATATATATATATATATATATATATATATATATATATATATATATATATATATATATATATATATATATATATATATATATATATATATCTATATATACAATATATATATATATATATATATATATATATATATATATATATATATATATATATACAATATATATATATATATATATATATATATATATATATATATATATATATATATATATATATATATATATATATATATATATATATATATATATATATATATATATACAATATATATATATATATATATATATATATATATATATATATATATATATATATATATATATATATATATATATATATATATATATATATATATATATATATATATATATATATATATATATATATATATATATATATATATATATATATATATATATATATATATATATATATATATATATATATATATATATATATATATATATATATATATATATATATATATATATATATATATATATATATATATATATATATATATATATATATATATATATATATATATATATATATATATATATATATATATATATATATATATATATATATATATATATATATATATATATATATATATATATATATATATATATATATATATATATATATATATATATATCCCAAGCAACATTTTTAGTTATAGTTACAGGTAAATTGTGAATGGGAACTTTAATTTCGTAAATACCTCGTAATATTTTCTAAATATCTAACCGCATTATCATTTCAACTTTACTGACAATTTATTAGTAGGTTTTCGGTAATTACTACATAATTTATTAACCATGGTGGGACATTGGTTTTGTTGAGATTTCTCAAGTAACAAAAACGTTACAAAAACCATAAAATTTCATCATTAAAGTAAATAAAACTATTCGGTGAACTTTGCAGTAGCGAAACCGTAAGTAATACTTTTCATAGTTACCAATTAAATACTTAAAAATTTAAAGTGAAATTAACTACAATTGCACGTTACAAAAACTTTTAAAATAACTTAAATACTATAGACTTTGCATAGTTATTAATAAAGTAATATTGTACTTCTTGTCACTACCAAGAGCTACCTTGTAGTCTCCATTTTCATAATTACAGAATATAGTCGTGAACGTAGTTTTATGTAGTCATTTTTACGAATCTTAAACCTTCAAATTGACTAAAAATTTGGATGACATTTTTAGTGGCTAAAAGAGTAACTCTTATGTATTTACAAACCTAAAATTTAATTTTAAAGTAATTTTTATCAAATTTGTAAATCTTTATCACTTTCAAGTAATAAAACCTTAAGTTTACAACTACAAACATTCTATAACTTTACGGTAGAAAATATAAATTTACTTCAAAGTAAAATTATCCGAATTTAGTTGAAAAAGTAATTTAAGTCAAAACGTCACCGAATTTATTAGTTAGAATCAAATACTCAAAAAACAAGTGTGATAAAACCTATAAAATTTAATTTAATAACTTAAAATAATCTAATACAAATTAAAATGTCGAAAATATTAAATAAAAAAAAACAATTCAAACATTCGACCACTTTTTATAGAAGAGTTAAGCAACAAATAAATCCGATTGGAAACGCATCAAGCGTAAACGCAATCAATCTTGTATCGAATGAAATTTTAAAATATAAATCTATTGATCATAATTTTCAATGTTCTGGTCAAATAGCTAATCTGAGTTGCAGTACTGAGGAAGAAATTGATGATGACGTTAACTCAGTGAACGAGACTGAATATGATAACCAAGTATCTCTACAAATTAAACTACGGGTATGGGCAATCACTTTTAATGTACCTCATGCTACGATAAATGGTTTACTTAATATTTTAAATGATCAACCACATATTAATTTACCAATCGATAGTAGAACTCTGTTGCATACACCCAAGAGTGTTAATATCGTCCCAATGGGACGAGGTCAGTTTTGGTACAATGGTATAAAAGCCATTCTGGAATTCATTTATCACGATTTACGGGAACCTATATCGATTGGTCTTATATTTAACATGGATGGTATTCCACCATTTAAAAGCTCTGGTATAGAACTGTGGCCAATTTTAGTAAAAATATCAGAAAGGCAAAATATTAATCCACAAGTAGTAGCGATTTGCTGTGGTAAAGGTAAACCACCGTTAGAAGAGTACTTGACCTTATTCGTCGACGAGTTAAGCGAGCTTGTGGAAAATGGAATAATCGTTAATAAAAAAAAAATTTGTATTACAATAAAATTTTTTGTTTGTGATACACCAGCGCGTTATTTTATCAAAGGTGATTTATCATTTATAATTCAAAGAAACATATAATTTTAAAACATGTGTTGTAAATTCGCATATATAGGTACTGTTAGTTTTAATGCAACAAATGGCTGCATTAAGTGCACAGTCATGGGTGAATACGATAAAAAAGGGCGACATATGACATTCCCCAGAATTGACTGTCCTCGAAGGACCAACGACAGCTTTCGGAAGTGTGCTGACCCTGATCATCACAAACACCCAACACCGTTACTAAAGCTGCCCATAGACTTAGTTGAAGATATTATCATTGCTGATTCGCTACATTTACTGGATCTTGGTTAGAAAAATCGAAAGTTGTTCAACCGGCAATTTATATTATATAAACACATATATTTTCATTTCAGGAGTAATGCGAAAATGCATCTATGGGTGGACAACTGGAAGTTATAATTTTAGAACAAAACTATCTGCTAGAGAAATCGAACTAATGTCTGATATGCTTCAAGAATGTAATAAAAGAAAGCCGGCCGAAATTCATAGAGCAATTAGACGATTGGAATATAGTAAACATTGGAAAGGAGTTGAATATCGCACATTTTTATTATATCTAGGACCAGTTGTTTTAAAAGATTTTTTATCTACCAAAGCTTACGATCATTTTCTAATATTATTTTGAGCCGTTACAATTGTTTCTTGTAAGGCGTATTTAAAGTTTATTATTGTTCTTGATAAATTATTTTTCACTTTTAAGATAGTTTTCATTCAGAACTTGACCATTTTCCGCAATGATGTCTTTAATTTGAGATTATCGTGCATGAAGAGCATATTTTTATTCGTTTTCTTCTCTACGCCATCCACTATTCATAAATACTACGCAACTTTGCTCTATAATATAAAGCAAAATTGTGTGATATTTATGAATAGTGGATGGCGTAGAGAAGAAAACGAATAAAAATATGCTCTTCATGCACGATAATCTCAAATTAAAGACATCATTGCGGAAAATGGTCAAGTTCTGAATGAAAACTTTATTAAAAGTGAAAAATAATTTATCAAGAACAATAATAAATAAACACAGTTCATGCTCAATGAAAGGAAAATTGATTTTTCTACCACATTTACGAGATATAAATAATTAAAGTGAAAAAAAAAATTTACAACAACAATTTTCCATAGCAATCGTATGAAAAGTATTTTTCGTGTTTGCCTTTTTTAGCCCTTTTCCGATACACACCGAATTTTTTTTTTTTCTGCATTCGGGTTGGCCGTGTATATACGCATTACGCACTGACATAACCTAACAAATAATGATGTATCACTGATTGACGACTACAAAGTAAATTTGTAGTAAATTTTACTAAAACAAGGTTGCCAACATATAAATCGTTGTTGATTCACTGTAGTAATTATAACTGTATAATAGTCAATTTCCTATTTGTACACATATTTTATAAACGAAATTACTTTTCAAAATGTAACAAATTTCTTGAAAGTTATTTTGTTGGTGTTTTATACTTTAAAGTTTTTAGAGCATTTCGGCCATTTAAGCAAATAATTTTAATGGAGGATCAAATTTTGTGACAAGGAAAAAATATTTTTCAATAAAAAAAAAAAAAAAGGCGATTATATTTTTAGGTAATTCAAAGGGGTATTAAATTTTAATTCCTATAATTAAAATATTCACGAAAAAATTTGTCTGCCAAAAATTTTAACTGTAATAACTATAAATATAAATTATTTCAAGACAAAATAGAAAAATAGAAATACACTCTAAAATATTATTATTTGTTAAAGAATATGCATTATGTTATTTTTTGATATTTAGATAGACGAGATATTTTAAAGAACTTAAAATAATTTTTAAAATTGTATTATCTCTTTCTATTTTGCTGTTCCAGCTCTTCATTAAGTTCTGTTTAGAGATAAATTTAAGGTTAATATTACGTTGAAATCTCGAGACATCGACGTCATAGATACTATAATGAAACGTCGGTGGAACTCAATAAATATTCCCCATTTAGGTAGAAAACATGGTGCCCGCACACCATTTTACGACCGTCGCAAACATTTTTTATCGGTGACAAGAACTACTTGATAACTTAAAATGTTGCTTGGGATATATCAATATGCATCGTTAAACAAAATTTCAATTCGATTTAATTCCGTGTCGTAATTACTCGAGTACTCCATTCTTCTTGAAAATGATCGGCTTAGTAATAGCCTTATTGAAAATTATTTTGCAATTTTAAAGCAGTGGGATCGAGAAGCACCAAATTTAGGCAAACTTCCTACAAAATGCTTGTGGGTTTTAAAAGAGATTCACCAAAGAAATGAATATATATTCGATCGATACAAATCCAAAACCCCCAAAAACTCTCTGAAAAGTTTAACTTCAAAATCGAGAGGACTGGACTGTCATTGGTCGACAGTTTAAAAATAAAAGAAATTTGGAGGAAGAAAAACAATAACAAACGAATGCAATCAACAAATTTTAACTTCAATAAAATTTTAGATTTTAATAAAAACACCGTCAATGAACAAATAAAACTCTCAACTAAACTTCTAATAAATCATACCGAACCCGTAGCTGTAACTTATCTAACAAAAAAATTGGAAATTGAAAAATAATCATTTTAAAAAGGGTTTCTGAAAACGGCTTTTTGGATAACACATCTATATACAAAAATACTTGTGCATTCGATTCATTTATTCAGTGTCTTTGTCAAGTAGGATTCGAAAAAATAAAAATTAAATCTAATGAATTACAGTCAATTCATAAATTGGTTAGTGCTATGGACGGAGAGCATACGACCAACCAACTGGAGCAGTTGAGACACGAAGCCTTGTTTGAAATAAACAAATCATTAAGGTATGATGCAGGCCTCAAGACTAATTGTGAGTGTAATATCACTCTTGTGTCAGATTTCTTTTGTAAGGAGTGTCCCAGCTTAACAGTAGAGTTCAACTGTTTAATGATGACCTAATCTCTCTCTCTCTCTCTCTCTCTCTCTCTCTCTCTCTCTCTCTCTCTCGCTCTCTCAAATAAGAACTATTTGGCTATTTTATGTTACACAGTCCACGGAATTAATAATTTTAGACGTAGCCACTAATTTGGCTTGCCATTTATTACACAAACACCAGGCAAGCTTTTAATGCGAAACTTAGTTCTTCTATTTTTTTTTATTTTTTCGTGTTTGTCTTATTCTATATAATATATTAATCCAAGCTTACGTAACGTGCGCAGCTTAAATTTTTATTAACACGTAGAATTATTACTATTAATACTATCAATATTTATAGCACACACAACATGACTAAGGACGATTTAAGAAGTTCGAGGCGCGGCGCGATCCCCACACGCTGGCTTTGAAGAAAAATACAGGGATTCTTACTTGAGTTAATCGCCTTAGCACAGCACTGATTAATATAACTCAACTAACAATATATTTTTTTTTTTAATTTTGTTGGTTCATCCAAAGTTAACCAAAACAAAACAAGAGCCGAGTCCATCATCGGTCGACTATTTATTGATTTTTTGTTTTGGGATTGCCCAATCTATCGAAAAAAATTTTTTTTTTATTACAATAATTTAGTTCCACAAATAAAATACTGGGAAATTTACGGACATTCCAGTATTCGTAACGACGACAGCCGCGGGCGCCGTTACAAACGTGGGGACGACCCACACCTGAGAAAAGTCTCATTAAGCCGGGCCTAATAGGCGAACATACGACATAAGAAAAATATTCAATTTTGCGTTAGAAGCGTAAGTCTTTGGCGTGGTATGTACCCAACGGTTTCCCATCGATATTTCTGATAGAATATGCCACATTACCCACCTTAGTATGGATGATGGCTGGTATGAATTTATCTGACAGTTTTGCACAAAATTTCTTTGATGCGTTGCTTTGAGCGTGGGGACGACCCACACCTGAGAAAAGTCTCATTAAGCCGGGCCTAATAGGCGGACATATGACATAAGAAAAATGTTCAATTTTGCGTTAGAAGCGTATGTCTTTGGCGTAGTATGTACCCAACGGTTTCCCATCGATATTTCTGATAGAATATACCCACCTTAGTATGGATGATGGCTGGTATGAATTTATCTGACAGTTTTGCACAAAATTTCTTTGATGCGTTGCTTTGAGCGAAAGATCTAACACTGGTTGACCGGGAATAAAATTACGTGTTTGGCTGCGAAGATTATAATAACGGTGCACCTTTTCGTGAGCTATTTTCAGATAATGAATAACCTGTTCGCGAACTAAGTTTAATCGGTCGGGTTTGCTTAATATGTGTATTTCATTTTCATCGTGACACGTCAATAACCGGCGCAAAGGGTAATCTGATCCGTGTATGGACATATGTTGCCCGAAAACGAGATAATGTGGAGAAAAATGCGTCGTGTTATGTCGAACGTTCCGTAGGGCTGCCGAAATTTCTTGTAAATGTAGGTCCCATTCGTTGTGCTGGTGGTCTTGGACGTAAGATCGAATTGCCGACAATAAAGTCCGATTAACCCGCTCCGATGCATTACTTTGTGGGGAGTAATGATCACGAATTTGGAATAGTGGTCCAACACTATAACTATATAGGTATTGCCACGCTTCGAACGCGGGTACGGATCTAAAAAATCAACGAAGTGCTTTTGAAACGGGCGGGTAGATTCCACCGGTGCCCCCATAGCCGGCCTAGTCGAAAAATTTACGGCTTTGTTCATTTTGCACGAAGTGCAATTAGCGGTAAAATTTTTGACTTCAACTGACATTCGTGGCCAAAAGAATTGCCTTTGCAATCGTTCAATTGTTTTTACCAGGTTCGGCGTTAATGACGACGGAACTACTAGTTTCCATTCAGACAGGTCGGTATCTGTGTAACGCGAAGCATACGCAGGTAAGATTAATAGTTTATTATCTTCTATGCGAAAGTTATGTTTACAATCCTTCAGTTGCCGTACACGGTTTATTTGGTTTATGTACTCCTCATCGTAAAAAGACGGAGAGCGTAAATCAATTTGCAAGGCGGGCAGCTCCACCGGTTTATTTAAGCTAGCTATCGGTTCAGTATTTTCGTATATGTTACTACATGTTTGAATCCGTACAGAATCAGGTATAATGGGATGTTTTGCCATAGACGGATTGGTAAGGCCAACAGCAGTAGAAGTAAGTTCATCCGAAAATGCACGAGATAAGGTATCCGGTACAACATTAATTGATCCTTTTCTGTAGCCATTTGGAAGTCAAATGCCTGTAATTTTAAGCTCCATCAAGCGAGTCTTCCGGATAAATCCTTTTGGGACATCAGCCAACGCAGGCTGGCGTGGTCCGTATAGATGGTGAAAGAGTACCCTTCAATGTACGGACGAAATTTCTGGACGCTTAGTACCGCTGCATAGCACTCGAGTTCCGTCACTGAATAATTTCGTTGAGCTGCGTTGAGCTTGTGCGAAATGTATTCAATTGGATGCTCTCCACCATCTGAGTCAATTTGGAAAAGGACGCTGCCTACGCCGACGGTGCTAGCGTCGCACTGTATAAAAAAGGGCCTGCTATAGTCTGGGTTGGCTAATACAGGAGCGGAGGACAAAGCTTGTTTCAAGGAATAGAACGATTCTTCTGCAGCAGCAGACCATTTTAATTTAGAAGATTTACCAGTTAGGTCGGTGAGCGGCCGGCTAATGAAGAGAAATTTTGTATGAAGCGGCGATACCACCCGTATATTCACAGAAAACGTCGAACCTGTTTTGTAGTTTTCGGAGCTGGAAAATTCAGGATCGCTTTACATTTGTCTGGGTTTGTGCGGAGGCATCCGTCGCCCACGATATAGCCGAGATAATTGACCTCTTGACACTTTATCGTGTAACTGGTACCGAATAATTCTGTGCATAAGACGACAGACCGTTTGTGGGGCATTGCACAGCCCAAGTGGCATGACCTTGAAGTGATACAAAGGATGTCCAGGTACCGTAAACGCTGTCTTATCTCGGGATTGTGACTCGAGCTGGATCTGCCAAAAGGCATCTTTCAAATCTATAGTAGAAATATAATGTGTTTGATCCAGACGACCCAACAATCCGTTGATAAGTGGCAGTGGATACGCATCGTTCGACCGTCACCTTGTTCACTTCGCGGGCATCCAAACAAAGCCGTGTCTTGCCGTTCGCTTTATGCACCAGAGTAATTGGGGAGCACCATGAACTTTGGCTCTCCTCGATAACGTCCAAAGCCAGCATTCGGTCCAATTCCTCGTACATCAACTTCTGCCTCGCTGAGGACACTGCATAGAACCACTGAACCAAATCGTGGTTCTTCCAAGCCCTAACTTGGTGCTGGAGGGGGAAGTTTCTATTATTCTATTCAATCTCGTTTGATCCAAAGGCGAAATTGAGTGAAATTTTGGAGAGCCGGACTGATCAGTTACTTCCTTGTCCAGACTAAGAGAAGAAATCTTCGGCGTTATACCAAACCGATTCCAAAAGTCGATTCCTAAATAAAGTTCTTGTTCGAGCGACGGAACGATATAAAGAACTAAAGTGTGAGTTTTATTATTAAACTTAACTAACGCATGTATATAGCCAAAAACACGTTGTGATTGGCCACTAGCTGTGTGGATGTGGGTAGGTAATGAATGAAATGTTATAGATGGGTCTGACAAATAATTCTCAGTCTGCCCAAAACGCTGACACTGGCACCGCTATCAAGGAGGCCCTTTTAAGGTACATTATTAATAGTGACTGCGGCACAAGGCCTTTTATCTAATGGGTCTGAACTAATGATAGATGAGATTATGCCTGCCTTGCTATTTCTACGATTCTCCCAATACCTCCTGGATCTATCTCTCCTATTGCTATTATAAGACTCTCGTGAATTTGATTTACTCTCGGTTGGATACAATCTAACAATGGCTTTGTCTGTGATGTCGGACTGGACAAATAGGCACAAGTATTTGAATCCAGTTTGGCCTCTAGTGGAGCTGTGTTACTACTGACTGAAAAAAAAAATATTGTTAGTTGAGTTATATTAATCAGTGCTGTGCTAAGGCAATTAACTCAAGTAAGAATCCCTGTAATTTTTGTACTTCAAAACCAGCGTGTGGGGATCGCGCCCCGCCTCGAACTTCTTAAATCGTCCTTAGTTATGTTGGATGTGCTATAAATATTGATAGTATTAATAGTAATAATTCTACGTGTTAATAAATATTTAAGCTGCGCTTACGTAACGAAGCTTGGATTAATATATTATATAGAATAAAACAAACACGAAAAAATAAAAAATAGAAGAACTAAGTTTCGCATTAAAAGCTTGTCTGGTGTTTGTGTAATAAATGGCAAGCCAAATTAGTGGCTACGTCGAAAATTATTAATTCCGTGGACTGTGTAACATAAAATAGCCAAATAGTTCTTTATTTATGTCGAACGCCTATAATTAAATAATATATAATATTTAATAATCATTAATATTTATAAAAACTGTACAAAAAAAAATACGGTTCTTTCTAAAGTTAAATGAATTCGTGCATGGGTTCTGGTAAAGGCCATTTCGTTTTATGTAGATAAGACAACCAGTACATGAACTTACCAGTTACCAAGTAAATATATGTACATAATAAATAAGCAACAGTGTTGGAGGTTGAGCTGATCAAATAACCTTGGATTTTTTTGGATAACTATAACGAATAAGGTTTTTTTATATACTATTATTTACTATATTATTAAGTTATATTATTAAATTACTAAAATTTCAAGTAATTATATCTAAATTACGTTTGAATTTTGAAAAAAAAATATAATTAATATAAAAAAAAAATTCAATAATCTGTTAATGTTACATTAAACAACTAGAACAATTATTGTTGCCATTTTGTTTATTTTTATTTTTTAAGTTACTTAAATTTAATACAATATCGAATTTAGGAGAACTTTTTCTTCTCAAATTAATTAAATATGATAATAAATATTTTTTTTTCTAATACTTCGAATCGGTTATAAATTATAACAAAATTAGATTAAAATTAGTTTTAGTTATTAGGTGATCCGGACACCAAAGTTTATATATTTTAATTATAGTTTCTATATTTGTACAAAGAACCATTTGGATATTTGTATCTAACTTTAATGTTTGCGAATCAGTATTGTAATTGATGTCTGATTCATTCTTATTAATAATTTTCGAAATACATATTATATGATTTGGGGTATATTTATCTTAAAAGAAAATTTAATTCTGAATTTATTATTTTATTGGGTTCTTTTCATTTTGCACACAACAAATTTTGACATGAAATAAGAAACCTCCGGTGTGGGGATGATGTAGTCATCGTAAGTAGACTCCCGCGTTGAAGATTCGTCACAACTCTCAGTTAACTCTTTCGAATGCGGTTCGAATTAAAGGATATTGTGAGCCTCTACCAACCCCACGACCAACGCTAAGCTTAGCCGGCTACAAATCACCGCGTAGAGGTCCTTACATGATTATTTCTGTTAACGGTGTTTGAAGAAACATTTTCAAATTCCGTTACGGTGGCGCCCAATCTCTCTCTCTCTCTCTCTCTCGCGCGGAAAACTCGCAGTAACTACCTAAATTCTATGGTTAAATAACCTTCGTTGCTTAAAATGCATAGTTTTTTGCAGTTTACTCGAAATTCTAAAATTCTAGTACGACAATCCCGGGATTACAGAAAACATTTCAGATTCCAAGATCAGACTATTCCAGATACCTAGATACTGTTAACTCGCATGAGCAGAAAATGCTAAATAGGGCATTTCGTCTTGAACAATGAAATACACTGAAATTAAAATCTGCTTAATACCTATTTGATTGAATTTCAAAAACATATAATAAATAACATTTACAGAATAATGTGATTTTATATACAAATCAAATATATTAATCAAAATTCAAAGAAGGAATTGTAAGAATGACTTATATTGTGCATGTCTTTACCATGCGAAGTAAAGAAATATTTGATTGTTGTAATGTTCGAACTTGTATCCATACAATTAAAGTTGAAATTTAAATGGGAACGGTATTTATGGACCATCAAATTCTAAATATGAATCTATATAAATCATAAGAGTTTGTCAAGTTTCGACATTTATTTATCTTAAGTTTTAAATTTTATCTTGGAGTGCAATTAGAGAATTCGAATATTGTAAAACATTATCTTACTGCTTAGAGAATTAGAGCACAGGCTAGTAAATGATTTAAAAAGAGAAATAGAATAACATAGTTTAGAGAACAAGACGTACTACGAATAAATATCGAAAAAGTGATAGAACATCCCAGCACGATTTTGCGGTTTCCCATTTTGCGGGTTTAAGTATATGTTTCCAATCCATAACAAGTATTTCGTTTTTATTGTATTTTCTGGAGACTTTAAACAAGAAGCTACACGTGATCAACATTTGTATAAAAGCTCTTTTTCACAAACTACATTATTATATAGTTTTTTCCAGTTTTACATAGCAACAATAAACAATATGAGACACACAATATTTTCATTGTTCCTCTTCATGGTGGTAAAAGCAAAAACAAATTTGGACAAAAAATACTGCATCAAGTACAAAAACAAGATGAGAAAAAGAGCTCCACATCACAAAAAACAAGGAGATATGTACCACAAACTGCTAGGAAATATTTTCAAAGAAGAAAATGCCGTTTACAGTGACATACACGCATACACTCTTGGCATTTTGCGAAATCAGAAAAGATCTATACATCATGTTTTGTGAATTGTATCCTCAATATAAGTGAAATTACACGTGAAAAATGTTTCAGTCCCTGTGAAAGAAATTAATTATTTTTTGATCTTTCTGTTAAAGATATTTCAAACCAGATATTCATAACAATTTGTGTATTTTTTGCATTCTGCATAGAAATACTGTATTTCCACATATTTGTTTGTATTACATATACAATTGTATATTATATCAATTTTTCTGGCATTCCATGAAACATGCGCAAATTTTGTGAAAAACCCATTTCAGTGTCGGTTATTGTTTTTCCTTTTGCTAGAAAAATTATTTCATTTAAAAAAAATATGTATATAATATAAACCAAAACTAAAAATATAAAATTTAATCGAAATAATATATTTATATTTTTAACTTTCTATAATTTTTGAGAATGAAAAACAAAACTGATAAAAACAATGTTTTGTATTTTACGAGTATGCATAACTAAAATTTAGTTTTAGAAAACTTTAACTCATAAATTACCAACAGTTGCGTTTTCTCGAAACATAATTGAAATTTTATATTGTTATTACATCTAATTAAATTTTTCTATTACTGAATTTTTCAATTAGCCACAAATTTTTTGTACAAAAATGTATTGTTGTTAGTTTGTATTCTAAAATTGGTTGGTCGCTGTGTAATGGCAAAGAATGTTGCTTTATAAGTGTTGCTTTACGATCAAAGTGCGATGTTTCTTATAATATTGGTTCGCTTTTTGGAATAACTATCCAACGCTGCTACTTTAATTACTTGACTAATTAATCTTTAATTATGGACATTCAATGTATATTAATAAACAGAATTTGAAATAATATTTTTGCAAGAGTTAGAACTACCTAGGTCCATATTCCTTAATTGAGTGATTAATGATTTTTCTAAAATTCCACTCCGAAATATTTAAGGTTCTAAATTCACCTTTGTTTTGGATGCACAGACTTAACACTAAGACTAATTAAGCACCTAGCATAAATTAGTTATTGAATTCCTGATAAATTAACCTTAACAATCCAGGCCACAATCATGTTAACATAATTTTAACTAAACTTATTTGATCTTGTTTCAATAACATAATTTGAAAAAAATTTAGCTTCACTGCTTTAACTGAAAATCAATAACTGCAACAACCACAAACATAATACCCGGGTTTCAACTCGGTCCCAAATTACATTAACTCGAAATGGAAAATAGCAAAAGCAGCTAAAAATATTCCCATTCATAATCAGATGATTGGTTAAATTTAATAAAGAAAATTATACTTGAGGACCTACAGTTTTTTATTTCAATATTTGAAATTTAATCTAGTAGTCTTCCTTTATCTATGAGTAAAATTTAAGAAAGAATTAAACTAAATAATGTACTTGTTAGTAACTTGTAACTCTTGCAGCTTATTCGTATTATAATAAGTATGCTGGCGAGGTATCGTATTTTCTGTCTCTTTCTTGTAGAAAAATCTAAAGTGGCGTGGTTGTTAATTTGTGGTTGATATTTATAAATGTCAGATTTTTTGTTTTAGAATTTTTAAAACTGCACTAGCGAGCAACTAAATCGACTCAAATTTCCGCGCGTACAAAAACGCGTATTTTTTTTAAATGGCTTAACCGATTTTCGTAACATCTTTTTCTTGACAGCTTAGTACTTTATCTTTACAAGGACACCTTTATCAATAAAATCTATTATATACAGTACTTTTCAAGTTTAAGCAATCGTATAGCAAAATGCGATGTTTCGGTGGAAACAATTGGCGTGCTAGAATCTCCTGTATAATATCACGTTGACTGAGATTTGCCATAAGTCATTTATCAGACGTTGACCTGAACAAATCTCTACCAGTTTCATTCGTTGTTTCCTCAAAATCATTGACACTACCCCAGAAAAAGCGGAGCAATTTGTTGCTTTATTGCTAGAAGGATGTAATCATCAAGAAGTCGATCGTCAGCGTCATATGAGCCCACATACAATCACAGACCACATACCAGCCGGTTCGGTGTTTATCTGAGAGGGACGATCGATTTTTCGTACTAACTTCACTGTGAAATTGCCATCTCACGGGTATCGTGTGCCGCAGGAGCTAAGACAAGTTCGAGATGGGGATGTCAGTCAATGGGCAGTAAGAGGACGATCGCCCGCTAGAGGTTTAAAACCGACAGCACGTCATAGCAAAGAGCGACTGAAATTGCATCGCTCCCACACACTCATCATTTGGAGCATCGAGCAATGTACGTCTATTCTATTCACTGACAAGTGCAGAATATGTCTCCATGTTAGTGATAGGAGAGGCCGTGTCCACCGGCGTTCAAGAGAGCGATTTTCGCTTTGCTTTTTTACTGAAACAATCTCGTGCGGCAGCGGTTCGCGCATGGCATGGACTGGCATTACGCTTGAGGAAACATCAAATCTTGTTTCCGTACCTGTTGGGGGACGTAGAAGAGGTCTAACCGTTCAAATATGTACTGGGGACATTCTCTTGGATCATGTAGTAGCCAACGTAGGATATTAAAGGGAAAATTTCATATTGATGCATGACAATGCCCGGTATCACACAGCTCGAACCACTCGGCAGTTCATGAATGACGTTGGACTCGATAGGTTTAAGTGGCCAGTCCTTGGTTCAGATATGAATCCAATTGAGCATTTATGGGATGAAATTAAACGGACGGTCCGAGCTAGAAATCCAGTACCATCTAACATCGCAGTGACCTCAAGGTTGCGTTGGATAAGAGATGGGATGCGGTCCCTCAAGCTTTTGTCAAAACTTTATTAAGGTCAATAAGGAACCGCATGCGAACCGTTGTAGACGCAAGAGGGGCAATACTAAATATTAACCAATATAATGGTTTTGTTTCGCTTGAATTTTTTGTAGTAATTTAACTTTAAATATCCCCAATATTTTTGAAGTAAAACTTCTTTAGGCACGCTTGACTTGGGGACTAAGCTGGCAAATGCGTTACAAAAAGTGTAATCGAACGAGGCGAACGAAACAAACGCAAAACGAAATCATTTTCCTTTAATATCAGGATGTGCCATGACAATTCATAAATCCCTAGGTGGAACATTAGTTGATACCATTTTATTTTATTGGTTACAAAAATTGGAAAATAAGAAAATAGGAAAATTGGTAAATGGAAAATTGGAAAAATTGAGAAATTGAAAATTTCGAAATTTGCAAAATTGGAAAATTTGTAAATTTTAAAATTATAAAATTGGAAAATAGGAAAATATGAAAATTGGAAATTTGGAAAATTGGAAAACTTGTAAATTGGAAAATTGAAAAATTGAAAAATTGGAAAATAGGAAAATAAAAAAAAATGAAAATAAGAAGTTTGGAAAGTTGGTAAATTGGAAAATTGGAAAATTGAAAAACTGGAAAATTGGAAAGTCATAATGTAGACTTCTAAGTCACTCACTCACTCACTCATATATGTATTTTTTTCTATATTATAGCTCCATTCCACACGAGGTATCACAGAAACCGATTCTTTCTTGGTTTCTTTCCCCGTTTGCCTATGATACAGGTTTTAATGCGACTTAAACAAATTTTCGATGAAAACACACTACACAAACATAAATGAAATAAAAAATATTTCCAGGCCATTTTTACAATGCGAAGAGATTTCAAAAATGATTTTTTTGTCCATTTTGTTACACATACATAGTGCAGGAAGAGGTGAGTAAGGTCGACTACAATGGTTAGCATTGTACAAATAAACCTACATCACACGCTCTCGTGCTCAGACTGACTAAGTCAGATGAGGATTTAGTGTTAATCCAAGAACCTTAGATTAACAATAACAGGATCTGTGGCCTCAGAATGAAAGGGTATAAATTACTATACTCAAGCAACTCTGAGAAGATCAGATCGTGTATTTTAGCGAAAAATAATTTGAATATTTTTCTTCTTCCACAATTTAGTAGCGGAGACGTTACAGCGGTGAGCGCTGAGGTTGGCTGTGGAAAGCTATGGCTAGCCTCAGCATATATGGATCGCGAGAAGGAGGTTCCACCGGACAACCTGGGGGAACTCAGAACAGACATCAACGAGAGGGGTGAGTTATTTTTTGATTATTTATTAAATACCAACCTTTTAGTTTGCAATATTGGACGAGAACCGATATTTATTGTTAAAAATCGACAGGAGGTTTTAGATGTCACCTTTGTGTCAGAAACGATCTTTCATATGATCAGAGGGCGGAGAGTGGCGAAAGAGCACTCATTCTCTGATCATCGATATGTTAGCATTTAATGCTGCGTGCCCCCTAATAAAGCCTAGGGGTAGGCAGAAACCGATATGGTGGACCAAGGAGTTGGGAACATATCGGAGTGTGTAGGAGAGCTTTTAATAAAGCTAAGAACACAAGGGAGGTTCGGGATTGGGACTCCTATAAGGAGGACCTCAGAAAGTACAAAAAAGAGTTGAGGAAGGCACAAAGGGGGTCTTGGAGACTCTTCTGTTGTAGAATGGAAGAGGTCTCTGAGACTTCTTGCCTTAGGAAAATTCTAGCTACTAACCCAACCAGTCCTAGTTATTTAATTAGACCAGACGGGTCATGGACAACTTCAAGTGCGGAATCTTTGGAGCTCCTCATCGAGACCCATTTTCCGGGAAGCTTTGAAGACTCGACAGAGCCTGGAGCTAATCGAGTAACACCTTCAAAAGAGATAGAGGGCATCGCGGATAAGGAGCGAATCCGTTGGACGCTGAACGGGTTTAGACCTTATAAGTCGGCGGGCCCGGATCGGATTATACCAGCAGAGATCCAGAGGAACTCAGCAGTCATCCTCCCCTGGCTGGAAGGAATCTTCATGGGATGTCTGAAACTGGTATATATTCCTAAAAAATGGACAGAGGTCAGAGTGGTCTTTATCCCGAAATCGGGAAAAAGCTCGCATGCCGATCCAAAGGATCTGAGACCTATAACTCTATCATCCTTTCTGTTGAAAACCTTGGAAAGGTTGGTAGATATAGGTATTCGATCAAAAATTGAGCCCAGGAGTTGGGCAATGTCGCAGCATGCGTACTGTAAGGGTAAGTCGGTGAACACAGCTCTGCACGATCTAGTACGCATGATTGAGAAGTCAATTTACTCGCAAGAGTTCTGTATGGTAGCATTTCTCGACATTAAGGGTGCCTTTAATAATGTTAAAACGGAGGCGATCATGGAAGGATTGCTATTTTTGAACGTGGACTACCCCATATGTAGGTTGATAAATCAGATGCTGGTAAGCAGGATTATTACATCGAAACTGGGGGAGGCCACCATTAGAAGGCGGGTGGTTAGAGGAACCACGCAAGGAGGTGTAATGTCCCCCCTTCTTTGGAGTGTTGTGATGAATGGATTGCTCTTAGAACTAGAGGGAGAGGGGATAGGGGTTGTAGCGTATGCGGATGATGTAGCGATAGTTGTCTCAGGCAAATATCTGGATACGATTAGGGATGTTATGCAGAATGCACTCTTGATCGTTACGAAATGGGCCAGCAAATGTGGATTAGGGATTAACCCCTCCAAGACAGAGCTGGTACTATTTACTAAGAAATATAAAATTCTGGTAGTCAGTCCTCCTACCGTGAACGTCACTAGACTGGCTTTTGCTGACAGAGCGAGGTTTCTGGGCATAATCTTGGACAGTAAGCTAAGCTGGAAGCCTAACATTGTAGAAAGGGTGAATAAGACTAATGTAGCCATTTACTCGTGTAAGAACGCCATAGGGAAGAGATGGGGTCTAAAACCAGAGCTGGTACACTGGCTGTATACCGCTGTGGTAAGACCTGTGCTGATGTACAGGGTGGGTGTGTGGTGGCCAGCTCTGGAGAAGGTAACATATAGAAAGATGTTGGAGAAGGTGCAAAGAATGGCCTGTATGCTTATAAGCGGGGCGCTTAGGTCAACACCTACACGCGCTTTAGAGGTTATGTTCCACCTTATTTCAATCGAATTTTTTGGTAAGCAGATGGCAGCCAATGTGGCTACAAGGCTCTCGGCTGTCTCTCAGTGGAAGTGTCTTCAGGCGGGACACTCAACGATAGTTAGATCGCTTAGGGAAGAACTGGCGAATCGAGATTATATTAAACCAACGTTGTGCTTCGATAAAGTTTTCCGGACCATCTGTCCTTCGAGAGAATCCTGGAGGAACGGATCAATACTGGAAAACGAGGCACTGCAATTTTTCACGGACGGTTCTAAGCTAGACGGCAAAGTAGAAGTCGGAGTCTTCTGTGAGAAGCTTAATGTTAATATTTCCGTTCGTCTCCATGACTACTGCAGCGTGTACCAGGCTGAAGTGGTGGCGATAGGCGAAGTCGGGACATGGTTGAAGCATAACGTGGTATCCGTTAGGGATATCGCGATTTATGTGGACAGTCAGGCGGCGGTCAGATCGCTAGAGGCGGTTTGTCTGAAGTCACGGGTGGCGCTGGATTGCCGATCATCTCTTAAAGAGATGAGCGAGTATTTCAGTATCCAGATAATCTGGGTCCCTGGTCACTCGGACATCACGGGAAACTGCAGGGCGGACGAACTAGCTAGGTACGGTACAACTCTCCAGATGCAACCGGAAAGGGCAGGTCTGGGGAGGCCTATAGCAGCGCTTAGATCGGCGCTCAGCAAAAAGGCAATCGCCTTGACAAATGAGAGCTGGACCAACACCTTCACGTGCAGGGTAGCAAAACAGGTTTGGCCAAAACTGGACTTGCGGCGCTCCAAAGCACTAGTATTACTGGGAAAACGAGAGTTAGGATTGGTCGTAGGGATACTGACAGGACACTGCCTTTTTGGGGAACATGCAAGAAGGCTGGGTCTACAGACGAATGACTTTTGTAGAAGTTGTTTAGACGAAGAGGAGGAAGAGACGCTAGATCACTTCCTATGCTCGTGTCCGGCACTATCATACAGAAGGCATAAGTATTTAGGTGTGTACGGTATGGACAGCCTTTCGGAACTCGCGGGCTGTGGAATACGAGATATTTTACGCTACATAAGTAGCTCTGGATGGTTTCAGCAGGAGTAAAGGGGAGATAGGATCCTGTGGTATCACAATGGGCCAATACTGGTCTAAGTGTGTGATAGCAGCCACTCTAACCTAACCTAACCTACACATACATAAACATTATCTATTACGACTAGTTGGCCTTGAAAACGTTACCAAGTTACAAGGTTACCTCTTGTGGCATCAGTTATAAACGGCTAGGTGACACTCGAGAACGCACAAGATGACCAATTTTTTTTTTTGAATATTATAATTTTTCCATATTATATTATAAATATTAAATATATATTAGAAGTTTTACTTCAGTAGTGTGGTCTAAAGCACACTTAATTTTTTTTTTCATAATCATCAATTTTGGATACGTTTTTTTTTCAAATTCATTATAAAAAAAAGAACGGGGTTCAAGCTCCACATGAACTACAAATGTTTGGTAAAACTCAATTCCAAAATTTAAAAAATACAATGTCATCGGTAATTACAAGAAGTCGATGGTTACATAAACACTGCAGTTCCATGCGGAACTGCATTCGCGCGTTTTGGGAGTGTGATTTTGTACAGTAAACACTCGAATTAATGGACCTCGATTTAACGAACGCTCGATTTAACAAACCCTCGATTTAACGGACAATTTTTTATTTTATTTTCCATTTTTTGGTGACCAATTATGATGGATGGATTCGGGGATTGAAGAAATGCTGGAATATGGCCTGTGAAAGAACTCGATCAATTCGTAACCGATTATGTTGGATGGAAATGGGAATCTTAAACTATTTTTGGAGCGATTTCCGGGACGGAACTCAATCGATTCTTAATCGATCATGATGAGATTGGAAGTGTTGGATGGAAATAGGATTCCTAAACAACTTTTGGAATAAGTTGTAAAATATGGCCACTTGGGGCGAAACTCGAGTAATTCTTAACCGATTACGATGGGATCATCATATCCAATGGATGGAAATGAGATTATTAAATGATTTATGAAAGAAGTTCCGGAATATGAGCACCTTGGACGGAACTCAGGCAGTTTTTAACCGATTACGATGGAGGATTTGTTTAACGGAAATGAGATTCATTAATGATTTCCAGAAGAGATTTTTTAATATGGCCACCTGGAGTGGGACACGGCTATTAGTTAACCGATAATGATGGAATTTGGCACGTCGGATAAATATCCGATGGGATTATAAAATGATAAACTACTGTACTTGCCAGAGGATAAGAAACCGAATCATACGTTTCCTCTTTGTTTTATTTCCAGGTCAGTCCCTATAAAACGTAAAATAGCAACAAAAACTATAAGTATAACAAAGATCCCGAAACATAAATAATGTTACATTAACAACATAATTAAAATATATATAAAAAACTCAACTAAAAACGTGGGCGCATTTTAAGCCGCTTTTATGGTTGCTGATTTTGTTTCGTTCTGATTATTTTTTTGTCCAATTATATATTACTAACATCGTCATTTTTCAGCAATATGACTGGACAAAAAAATAATCAGAACGAACGAATAAAAGAAAATCAGCAACCTTAAAAGCGGCTTTAGAAAACAAAATTGATAAATGTGATTTGGATAACTTCTTATGGTATTTTTAGAACATTTTACTAGCTTAGAACCTTCCTGTACCTAATTTATCATTAAGGTGTATGTGTCCCGAGTGAACATTGACGTATTTGTCTAATAAATATCTAGTTGTAAGGACGACTATTGACATCCTTTACGTCTACATGTCATTAGTCATTTTTACAACTAGACATTTACTAAACAAATACATCCAGTGTCCACTCGAGTGTGTGATAAATTAAATTAGGAAATTATGTACGAATTTTTTCAGTTCTTTATTAACTAATGTTCTTTTTCTTTTTTTCACTAATCTCTTAACCCTCGTCCGGCGGCATAATTTTACTTCGCTAAAAGGCGGGAGACGTACAATTGTACTTTCATATATTTTATATGAAAATCGTCACTGTAGTCATAATTTTTGTAAATAGATAATATTTGGAATTTCCACATTATTAAAATGTAGAGATCTCACAAAGCTTTAACTTTCTCCGGCTTCCACAAGAAGACTTATTAGTATTTAAAAACAGAAAAGGTACAATTGTACCTATGCCGCCTGACGAGGGTTAATAAAACTTGTATCGCGAATCACTTTAATGAAAACTATTACTATGTGTATCCGATATTTTTTTTCCTTTTCCCCGTTATATTCCCGTAATTCTTTATTCAAAACAGAATTTGAGGAAAAATTAATACTGTTAAAGTTAGCCGAAAGTTTCCAGCCGAAAGATAATGCAGATAGTGTCTTGAATACAGCAAAAATCAGTCATGAACTCGAATTTAGGAGAATTTAGGATCGAATTACATCATTCGGGTGAAGGAGAAATTATTTAAGTTTATAGGAATTTAAAAATCGATAGGGGCGAGAGTATAAAGAAAGTTTAAAAATAGTCAAGACACTATCTGCATTATCTTTCGGCTGGAATCTTTCGGCTAACTTTAACAAGGTGAAAAATTACCTGCTTCCCAATGTCTTAATTTTTTTTAAATTTAAATTTCCCAACAAATGAACATAAAGTTTTAATTATAGTAATGAGTAATGATGAATACAATTTGAAATATCTAGACATTTTTTAATAATTAAAATTTTCTGAATTTTAATATTTTGAAATATGTTCAGACATCCATCACTGATGTTGAATTTTAAAAAAAAATGAGTGAGTCCATTAGTACTCTCAAGGAGATGTGTAAACATGGCGTGTGTATAGTACGTGGGTACAGTTTACTTTGAAGGAAGAAGGAATGCAATTTTACTAACCAGAGTTTTTCATTTGTTTATTATCGTTAAATTGGTCTATTACTCTTTCGGTATAATCGACGCAATTGGGTTTTGGTAGCTAAAATAAGATATATTAAATACTATCGACTCTAACTTTAAAAATTTTCATTGAAAAACTGCACAATATGGTCGTCCCATATCTAGTAGTAAATATATTTCGATCTGAGTTCCGAATTCGTCTCGCAGGAAGTTTATAAGTGGTTCAGCTTGAGGAACAGCAACATTAATATTGAAATCCCCGCTCATAATCACCGGCAAAAGATGATAGTCTCCTTTGAGAATTTTTGAAATTCTTTGGGATATGGGGCAAGGACGAAATGTATGAACTTCATTATGCCTTCGAAAGATTTATTCGGCGAGGTTAATACAACTACAGAAAGCATCTTATTCCCATTGAGAAGCTGAAGTTCAGCCGTATATATATCATCAATGAGTTGTGTTGTTACGCTCATACCAGTTGTTTGTCCAACGATGATTTCTTTATGCGAGGTGACTGTATGGTACGAGTATTCTATTTGAATTTTTATATATTGTTACTCCGGCAGCTCACTCACCGTGTCTCTTGAACTGAACGCAGATCTGGAAAAGCAAGAAAATTGAGCATCCTTGCGTGACTGTGTCAGTTAGGTCGAGGTGATGTGTATGACCTAAGACTCTGACAGTTCAATGTTAAAAACCATTCGTCATTATTATCTCGTACAAAATTCGCCATTACAACGGATAAAGCGGATTTGTGGTGAGGCGCGATAGCTAATTTTGAAGAAGACCCATTGAGGTCCCATGTTTACGTCCATGGTAGACGACATGATCATCGATAGCCGACGTGATGAACAGTCCTTCGAGACTCGTTACTCGTGCTAAAGCAATATACACAATTTGTTAACTGTGTCTTTTATCGTAAGAGTATATACTGACTATCTCGTTGTAGGTACCACCGTGTGATGCATGAATTGTGGTGGCACATGAAGGTACGACGCTTTACATTAATTGTTGTTTATGCTTATCATTAATTGTTGTTTCGATTAATAGTTGAGCTTTTTCTAGAAATGGGCACCAAACATCGGTCGATATTTGTTTTCTGCGCCTATCCAGCTTCAAGCCACCTGAAATTCTTGCCAACTTGTGAATTTGAACCAAAATCCATCCAGAGTCGTTTGACATTTTTTACTGTCGACGTTTTCATCGTTCTCGTTGTCCTGGTTAGGATGCCTATGCATTCGATATACTTTAGACAGCCCATAGTTCCATTCGCCAGTCCATTTGTTACGTCAATATTGGTTTTGAAAAAGTACGGCAAATTATTTGTGTCCACTATGCTCATTTTATGGATCTTTTGACGGAATTGCTACGGAAAGAACTCGATCAATTCGTAACCGATTATGTTGGATGGAAATGGGAATCTTAAACTATTTTTGGAGCGATTTCCGGGACGGAACTCAATCGATTCTTAATCGATCATGATGAGATTGGAAGTGTTGGATGGAAATAGGATTCCTAAACAACTTTTGGAATAAGTTGTAAAATATGGCGGCTACTCCGGCAGCCCACTGACCATCTCTATTGAACTGAAAACAGCATTCAAACGTAGGAATATTAACAAGTTCGTCATTGCGCAGCCAGGTCTCGAAAACCAAATGAATTGAGCATACCTGCGTGACTGTGACCTGAGACTATGGCAGTTCAATGTTAAAAACGAGATGTCATTATAACCCCATTCAGTAGAAGACATGATCATTGATAGCCGACGTGATGAACAGCGCCTAGAGACTCGTCACTCGTGATAAAGCAATATACAGCAGTTGTTGACTGTGTTTTTAATCGTATGAGTATGCAATTTCGTAATTCGTATTTCGTATCGTAATTTTTTGTTTGATTTTTCTGATCGATGGAAATGTCGATGGTTTCTATTTCATTCATTAAATTAATTTTTTCATTTTCCCTACTATTATACATATACATAAAAGCATGCCATGTATAGTAAAAATTGTTTTTGTTGAGTTTCTTGCTTTTTTTTTCAAACGAAGTAGGTATACGTCATTTCCGTTCGTTTCATTTACAAGTTTACTCTAATACAAGAAATTTTGGTAGGCGCGCGTAAAGATGTTTACACATCAAAAATTCATTGAATAGCCCGGCGCTCTTGCTTAACTTTAATTCGCATTGATGCCACTATGGCCATTTGATAGGCCCGAATGCCAGCTAACAACAACAGTACAATTTTGAAGAAATTCTGATGGGGATACTGGGGTGTAATTTGGCAAGATTTCAATAGTTCAATTTCTGAAAAATTCATTGAATGGCCCGGCGCTCTTGCTTAAGCTTAATTCGCATTGAAGCCACTATGCCCATTTGATAGGCCCTAATGCCTGCTAGCAACAGTACAATTTTGAAGAAATTCTGATTGGGATACGGGGAAGTAATTTGAAAAAAAAATTCCATCGTTCAATTTCTGAAAAATTCATTGAATGGCTCGGCGCTCTTGCTTAACCTTGGGCCAGGCAATTCATTGAATTTTTCAGAAATTGTCAAATTACACCCCTATATATCCCCATCAGAATTTCTTCAAAATTGTACTGTTGTTAGCAGGCATTAGAGCCTATCAAATGGCCATAGTGGCATCAATGCGAATTAATGTTAAGCAAGAGCGCAAGGCCATTCAATGAATTTTTCAGAAATTGAACTATATAAATCTTGTCAAATTACACCCCTGTATCCCCATCAGAATTTCTTCAAAATTGTACTGTTGTTACCAGGCATTAAGGCCTTTCAAATGGTCATTGTGGCATCAATGCGAATTAAGGTTAAGCAAGAGCGCGAGGCCATTCAATGATTTTTTCAGAAATTGAACTATGGAATTCAATTTACATCTCTGTATTTCCATCAGAATTTCTTCAAAATTTGACTGTTGTTACCAGATATTGGGGCCAGATATTGGACACCGTATTCCCATCACAATTTCTTCAAAGATTGACTGTTGTTAACATGCATTACGGCCTATCAAATGGCAACAGTGGCATCAATGCGGATTAAGGTTTAAAAAGAGTGCCAGAGCATTCAATGAATTTTTTAGAAATTAAACTATGGAAATTTTGTCAAATTGGGCCTCCTATCCCCATCAGAATTTCGTTAACCGGTTTCATTAACCGGTTAATTTCATTTAGCATACGAAGGGGGGGGGGCAACTTTGCTAATTCAATATTTCTCCACAGTTAGGCCGAAGTTGACCAGGATGATGGCCTATCTAGTGACCATAGTGGCATCATTGACAAGGTATGCAAACCTAGAACGACTGACCATTCAATGCATTTTCGATATATTGAATTAGCGGAATTTTGATAAATTACACCTCTTTATCCCCTTCAGAATTTCTACATAATTAGGCCAAAGATGACCAACAATTATGATATATCAAATGGCCATAGTGGCATCCTCATCTTACTTTATGTTCATTTGGAGCAAGGTTAATGTAAACATTTGTTTTTCTCAAATTTAAATAGAATTAGGTTTTACAACAACCTTCGCATACTAAAACCTTCAAATTGGTTTCTGTTGATGTGTTGTTGAAATAATTATTCGGCTGATAACTTTCGGCTGAATAATGTTGATCAACGGTGACGTATTTATATACTTTCGGCTGAGAAAGTGAAGACACTATCTGCATTATCGATTTTTTTGATCTTTCGGCTGGAAACTTTCGGCTAACTTTAATAGTATAATAAAAGCCCGAATCGCTGCCGGACAACGAGTTTTCTACACCCAATCAAAATTATTGCGATCTAAACATCTTTCGCAGTGGTGCAAGCTCGCACTTTATAAAGCTCGATTATTATCTACCTTCGAAAGGAAGGTCATCCGTTCAATTTTTGGTCCTGTTAAAGTTGCGAACAATGAATATCGGATTCGCATGAACCACGAAATAAAGCAACTTCTCGGAGGTAGCGATATTATCGGCTTCATCAAATCTAATCGAGTTAGATGGCTCGGCCACGTTGCAAGGTCTCCACAACAACGAATGATTTACAAAGTGTTCCATCAACACCCAGCCGGTGTAAGTCGCAAAGGAAGACCCCGACTGCGCTGGCGTGACGACGTCGAACAAGACCTACTCGCATTAGGTTGTCGAAATTGGAGGACGGGAGCGATGGACCGAGGCGGATGGAGGACCATAGTGCGGGCGGCAAACTCCATTCATGGGATGTAAATGCTAGAGAGAGAGAGACGCCGAGATCTGAAACTGCTGGATTTCCAAGTTATTTCTAAAGCATCAATCACTTCGATGTCACAATAGTTATTGTACATAATGTATTTCATTTTCTAATACAGTAAGAAGCAATTTGTTAGACTAAAATATATCCTGCACTAGCTGACTTATGCAAGTTTTGATCTTTGATTAAAACAGAAATTTTTTAATATTTTATTGGTTTTCCCAAAATGAAAATATTATTTATGTTCCAGTGTGAATTATGAACAAGTACTATTGAGTTCAAATAAGTGAAGTTCTAACACCGGCCATATCAAAATTAATATTATATTGGTTAGGTATGATCGAAAGATTCAATATTTATGAGCATTAGGTGCACATGCACATTAATTTTTAATATTGGAGAAACATAGCCTGCATCACGTATCTCAAGCTTAGTTAAAATATGCAACGGGTTTAAACATTTACAGATTAAAAATCTATTGTAAATTACATCATATGACAGCAATGGAGACACATAGCAACCAGCGTAAAATATAAACATTTATTATTATTTAAAATTTGATATAAAAGTTGTTGAATTTGATATGAAATTATTTCTTTGAACAAGCTTCAACCAAGATTTCTTCGTCAACAGCGAGAATTTAACGCTGACATAAAAAATAACATTTTCTATGTACAACTGCAAAGAATCGCCACCTAAATTTAGCTGGTCTTTGATTTGCAAAGATTTGCTGTATTGTATTAAGACCTATAATTTCTGCGATGTATATTGGTACTATCCGCATCGAAATGCAAAGAAATTGTGCTTTAAATAAATATTAGACAAAATTATTTGACGTTCGATCAGAATATTAACCGTAACCTTTCACCCGCGCTGCTGTTTCAGTCACTGCCTCAGCAAATGTACGGTATTGTAAATTTTTACGAGAATAAAAACACGAAAAATCTTCTAAAAATACCTTGGTTCAAGAACTAGCATTCGTGGAGCAAAGCGGCGGTATAATCACTCTCGTCAAACGAGTTTCCGATATTTACCAAAAGAAGCATTTGGTATAAGTAACCGCTATTAACAAAAATTAGCATGGGCAGGGAAATGGCAATATGTAAATTATATGCTTCGTGATTGTTATATGAAAGTTATGATAGGTCCCAGTTTTAAAATTACCGTGTTAAAATTAATATGTTAAGTCTTTTACACATTTAGCCACCTCATTTCAGATATTTTATGTTCTTTCTAAACAATTAAAGCATACAAAACACAAGCATACAAAATATAAATTTCTATTTTGAAGCAAGAATTTATCTCAACTGAATTTGATTTTGAATTTCTTAAGTTTTTTGATCGTATAAACGGATTGGAAATTTTGTGCTTAGAACCTATTCTTACAGCAAATATCATTTTATTTCAGTTTGTTTAAATCTCAACATATATAATAAATTTAAGTAGCTGATAAATTAATATATCAGAGATAAAAACCGGTTTTCAAATTATATGAAAATTTTTATATATATTATAAAAGCTACGTCAAATGTTAAATTTTAAAAATTAAATTTTGTTTTGATAACAAATTTATCTAAACTATATGTGCTTTTATATTTTAACTATTTTCCTACAGGTCACTTTCACGTGCATATATTTTTTATCAAATAAATAAACCTAGTTTATAAAGAGATGATAAATTTGAGTTTACCAATTACACAAAATTTATTTTTTTCAGTGCACTATTTTCAATGCACGTGTAGTCTTTTAAAACTCCTTTTGTTACGAAGAATTCAAGAAGGTCTGGAATTTTATGTATGTCTGCAGGCCAATATGTTGCTTTATCGCCAGAGAGAAATTCACAGTTGTTCTCGCAAGCTGCGTTAAATATCGCTTTCCTTTTAGAGGTTGTTAGTCTAGATCCCCAATAGGTATTCTTTGCTTTTTACGCTATTATGTGTTGTTACGACTGTGTTGTCTTTAACAAGACCAAATGTTCATTTTATGGATTACATCCCCATTTTTTGTAAATTTTTGTGTTTTTATTCTCCTCGGTTGTTTTGCGTCCGGGTTGTTTTGCGCCCGGGTTGATTTCATGTCTATACGCGGTAAATGGTGGGTGGATTCCTGTGTGTTTTTTTTTGTTTTGTTGGTAACTGAACGAAAATGGGGGAGAGCGAGAACAATGCGCATCGAGTGTGTGTGTAAAGCAAAACATTCCATAAGAATGTTTTTCTTATATGCCTCTCGTTTACATCAATGCGAATTGATGTAAACGAGAAACAGAGAAGAAAGACAATTCTTCTGGAATGTTTTGCGCGTCGGCGTAAGAGTTTTTTTTATTTTTTGGGGGATTCGAGTTTTTATTTCTGGGAGTCAAGTTTTGGTTCTTTTTAATAAAAGATATAATTGTGAAAATTAAATAAAATAATTTTTTTTTTGCTTGAGAAGTGGAAGTAGTTTTCCATATTTGATTTTTTTTTGAGATATTTGTGAAATGGCCGATGTGGTCGATGAAATTTTTGTCAATAAATTGTAATTCTTTGGATATAAAAAAGAGAAATAAAAATTAAGTGCGTTTTTGTTTGGTTAAGTGAAGCCCAACATAGTTGTATGGATAAAAAAGTAAAAATTGATTGGAAATTTTAATCTAAATTCCATGAGTTTTGTTGTTGTGAAAAATCGTGGAGATTGTTTCTAAAACATTTTGAATAACTGTTAAATATTGAGTGTGTGTGTTTACATTGTTAAACCTCATTTTCTGAGGTACACATTTTTAAAGGTCGGGACTTCGACGCTGATACGACCTTACAGGGTGGCGTTTGTTTGGAAATTATTCGACGGGTACCACAATATTTTTTTACTGGTGCCGTATCAACAAGTACCGTATTTTTGAGGGTGCTGTTTCACAACGGGTGGCCAGGTGAGGCCATTCGCAACGGTTCTTTTTGATTTTTAAGGCGTGGCAACGCCCGATAATAAAAATTTTTTTACGGTTTTGGCGAGCCAACGCCCCTCACGATCGGGTGGCCAACCGGCTGTCCCTCGAGTTTTTTTTGGTATCGGTGGTCTGCCGCAACGGAACGGTAGCCAACCGGCTATTGTATTTTTAGCGGTGGTCTGCCGCAACGGAACGGCACCAAGGCCGCAACATTAATTGTTTTTGTATTTAAGGTACGATTTTTTAATTTTTTTTTATTATTCATTTTATTTTATACTTCTTTTTACATATTTTATTTTTAAATTTAAATTTTGATTTTTTGTAATCGAGCGCCGCACAGCGGGTGCACGCTCGATGCGCATTGCTCTCTCCCTCTCTCGTTCTCTCTTATCGTGGTGCGGGTGGAGGGGGAAGTTGTTTCCTTTCGTTTTCTTTGTTTTTCGGTAAATAAAATGAACTATTAATTTTCGGAAAGGGTGTGATGGGAGCTGTCAGAAGAACCAAACAATATTGTGACCAAAGACTCACAAATTTGCAGCTACTCTTCGATAAATTTTCAACCACCGATGCTTCATTAGTAGTCACTCTTCCAGAGGATCATCCGTATGTTAAACAACATTTCTTCGATCAAGTCAAACAAGCGTTCGAAGAAACAAAAAAAATACTACTAGAAGCCAGAAAAAATACAGCAGGAGATGATCGGGAATCTGACCATAAGGTGGTACAAGTAGACGATCAACAACAGCAGAGGCGTTATAAAATACAACACGCCAACGCTAAAATATTTCAAACAAATATTAACACCATACATCAAATCAAGGATGCGGTGCAGCACTCAAGAACGTATTACGAGTTAAAGATCAAACTACTAACCGATTTATGGATATCTCTTACCAACAATCAATCTCTTCATGATTGGAAATGCGATTGATGGAGAGCTTGACAACGAATACTTTAGCCAAGAAACATACGAGAACCTACAGCAAGATTATGAATTTACAATCATCTATCTACAAGGTCAAATAGAAAACGTTGCCAACAAAGATTCTTCGAGACAAAGTCAAAAAAGATCCAGCATCAAGCTTCCCAGGATTGAAATACCACACTTCTATGGGGATTACAAACAATGGACAAGCTCCAAAATCTTTTCAACAAGACTATCCATTGCAATGATGATTTATCCAGTGAAGAAAAGATGCATTACCTATTATCAGTAATAGGAGGAGATCCAGCCAAGCTCATTAACCACCTCAATATATCGCAAGAAAACTATTCTACAGCTTGGAATATTTTATGCTCCAGATACGAGGATAAAAGGCTTCTGATCAATACTTACATCAACACAATTTTAGAACTACCAAATTTAAGTTCAGAATCCGCTTATGGCCTAAAACTATTACATGATAATGCACTGGAATGTTTGCATGCCATCAAGAACCAAGGAACCAATACAGATTCTTGGGATGCTATCTTGTTGAACATCCTAATAAGAAAATTGGACAGGGAAACTCATCGATTATACGAGACGTCTTTGAAGAATCCGAAGGAAATTCAGACCATGAAAGATTTTCTAGCCTTTCTACAAGTAAGGTTTCAATCTTTGGGAGCACTATCCCGAGATAAATCGTAGCCTTTGCTGGGGAGAGCACAATCTACCAGAATGTAAAAAGTTCCAAAATTTACCACAAATCGAAAGAAGTAAGGCAGTATATTATAAACCAGTGTGCCGACGATGCTTGATGCAAAGGTGCACATCACAGCCTACTGCATAGTAACAATAGTATGCGATCTGCATCAGAAAACATAAAACCAGCTAATACAAACGTACAAGTAACACATGCATGGAATCGCAAATGCATCTTACTGGGAACCGCCTTAGTGAATGCGTTTTCTGGTGCTCGCAATGAACTGATTCGTGTGCTAATAGATCCTGGGTCTCAAGCAACCTTCATTACAGAAGAGATTAAAATTACCAAAAACCGCAGCGTATGCAGAAGTCACAGGCATGGCAAAAACCGAAGCAGGAGTGGCGAACTCAAAAGTCGAATTTACCTTGAAGCCAAGCTTTCCATCCAAATTTAGCTTAGCCATAAAAGCATTAGTATTCAAAAACATAACGCGGGATATGCCAGAGCAGCCTCTAGACCCATGGAACTGGAAACACACCAAAAATCTGATGTGGGCTGATCCAACATTTTACAGTCCTGGCCAAACTAGGTTGGATATTCTTAGGCCGTGCCTCAGTCGATTGTCACAATTCAACAGTAATACAATCAATGACAACAAGAGCAGTTGATATAGATAAACTATATGAGAAGCTTCTGGGAAATAGAGGAGGTGCCACGTAAACGAGCATTCACCAAAGAAGAACTAGAGTGTGAAAAAATATTCGCGACCAGTCACAAACGTCTCAAATCTGGCCGCTACGTAGTCAAGATTCCTTTTGACATTGAGTTATATTCTGTCAACCCACTGGGATGCTCAAAAAGGGTTGCCATGGCGCGTTTGATACAAGTAGAAAAACGACTTGCTAAAAATCCAAATCTTATCACTCAATACAAGAAGTTCATGGATGAATATATCGCTTTGGGACACATGAAAGTTGCTGAAACAGTTACTGAGACTGGTTACTATTACCTGCCGCATCATGCAGTTCTGAAGCATTCGAGCACAACTACAAAATTGAGGGTAGTTTTCGATGGCTCTGCCAGAACCACAACTGGAATATCGTTAAACGACGTAATGTTGACGAGCCCTACTCTTCAACAGGATTTATTATCCATATTGTTAAGGTGGCGGAAGCATAAATACGTCCATACGGCTGACATCGAAAAAATGTTCAGACAAATCGCCGTTGATGAAGATGACCAGAACTATCAACGTATTTTATGGGGAGAGTCTCCGCAACAAGAAATTCAGGAGTTTAAGTTGACTACTGTCACATATGGAACAGCAGCAGCAACTTATTTAGCGGTGAAGTCACTACGACAGCTGGCCATCGATGAACAACCAAACTATCCTATAGCGTCCAACGTAGTTTTAAATGATTTCTACGTGGATGACCTAATTTCTGGACAAAGCACACTGGAAGAAGCCTTACTCAGCAAAAAACAAACCATTGATTTACTGAATTGCGGTGGATTTACGTTAAGAAAATGGGCAACAAACAGCACAGTCCTCTTGAAATCCATACCAGTGCATCTAAGGAATCAAACTCGATTGGAATTCAAGCTTAATGACACAATTAAAACTCTTAGACTACACTGGAATCCAGCAACAGATACATTCGGTTTCATTGTCACTCAATCCGCGCCTGGAAAGCCTACCAAACGAAACCTACTTTCGGATAGTGCAAAACTTTTTGATCCATTAGGCTGGCTGGCACCCATAACAGTTGTAGCTAAACTGATGATGCAAGAAATTTGGCTAGCAGGCCTATCTTGGGGCGAAGAACTTCCGTCACACATATCAACAAAATGGCAGGAATTTAAAAATTCTTTACCTCTTCTGGAAGAAATATCTATTCCACGTTGGATCCATTTTGAGTATAACAATATAACAGAACTTCATGGTTTCTGCGACGCCTCAGAAAAGGCCTATGCTGCTGCCGTTTACATCAAATCTACAAATTCAGAAGGCATTACTATAGTGAGTCTTCTCGCATCAAAAACAAAGGTTGCACCGATTAAAAACTTACTTTCACTACCTCGTCTTGAGCTTTGTGGAGCGTTGCTGCTCACTAAACTAATGCACCAAATTAAAGAAGCAATGCAAATTCCGGAAACAACTTCGTTCTTTTGGACCGACTCAATGATCACTTTATGTTGGATTCGAGGGCGTCCTCATAAATATAAAACTTTCGTGGCCAACCGAATATCGGAAATTCAAACATACTCGAGTCCATCACAATGGCTTCATGTTGGATCAACCGACAATCCAGCACACTGCGCATCAAGAGGGACCAGTCCGAAAGAACTAAAGAACAACAATTTATGGTGGACGGGTCCAGATTGGCTACAATTTCCAACCGAATGTTGGCCACAACAAACTACTACTCAAGAGGAAGCTACTTTGGAAACTAAACATTTGGTTACACTTGCAACATCAACAACTGCAGTCAATCCTTTTGCACAGATTATAGAACGATTTTCAAACATGAACAAAATAATTCGCGTTGTCGGCTTCTGTCGACGATTTATAAAAAAATGTTTGAAAAAACAGGTTAGCGGATCGCCAACTTTACTTTCTGCTGAAGAACTTAATGAATCCTACAACGAACTAGTCAGAATAATTCAAGATGCGGAGTTCCAGAACGAAATCATGCAGATTAACAAAGAAGGCTCAATATCAAGAAAAAGCAAGCTCCTCTCGCTTAATCCATTTATTGATGAACATAAAATACTAAGAGTAGGAGGAAGAATAACTAATTGTAACCTGAGCTATGATACCCGTCATCCAAAGATACTGCCTCCAAAACATAGATTCACAAAGCTACTAATCAAAGATGCTCATGTTAAAACATTGCATGGGGGGACTCAGTTAACTCTGTCATATCTTAGAAACAAATATTGGATCACGAACGGCAGAAGCAACATACGTACGGAGATAGCAAAATGAATTACGTGTATTCGGTTCAATGCTTCAACAAGACACCAAATAATGGCAAGCTTACCCAAAGAACGAGTCGTGCCATCGCGTCCATTTACTAACACAGGCGTTGACTACGATGGACCAATCTCAGTAAGAGTTTCTAAAGGACGTGGGAATAAGTCATACAAAGGATACATAGCACTATTTGTATGCTTTGCTACCAAAGCAGTGCACATAGAGGTTGTCAGCGATATGAACAGTGCAGCCTTTATCGCGGCCTTTAAGAGATTTATGGCTCGAAGAGGTCTTTGCAAACGGATTTACAGCGATAATGGAACCAATTTTGTTGGAGCCCGAGAACTGATTGAAAAGGATAAACAACAAGCTCTACAACAAGCAAATCTTGACCTCCAGGAAATGCTAGCTGACAATGGGATTGAGTGGCACTTCATACCACCGTCTGCACCACACTTTGGAGGACTTTGGGAAGCAGCAGTGAAATCTCTAAAGTTCCATCTAAAACGGGTAATTGGAGACACAACCCTCACATATGAAGAGTTATCAACGGTTACATCACAAATAGAAGCATGCCTCAATTCAAGGCCACTTACACCAATTTCATCTGATCCAAATGCGTTGATATTAACACCGGCACATTTTTTAGTTGGTGATTCACTAATAACTATCCCAGAATCGAATATGCTGAATGAAAACATTCCTGTCAATCATCGGTGGAGATTACTACAAAAAATGGTTCAAGATTTTTGGAAACGCTGGTCAAATGACTACCTTACCGAACTACAACAAAGAACTAAATGGGCCAGCAAACAACCAATGGTTAAAGTAGACGACATTGTTTTAATAAAAGACAACAACTTACCGCCAACAAACTGGCCTTTGGGAAGGATCATTGATCTACATCCTGGCAGCGATGGTTTGACTAGGGTAGTCACAGTAAAGAGTGGGAATGGTTCCATATTCAAAAGACCCATTACCAAAGTAAGCGTCCTACCTTTCGACACCGAGAAGTCGCAAAATAAGTCAGCAAATGACTCCCGTACCAAAGTTCCTAAAGCCACCAATCTCATAGTTCTACCATTACTTCTACTATGTTTAGTGGCGATCACTACGCTGCCGAGTCCAGTGTCATCGACCGAACAGCTGATGTACAACATCACCACTCTTAGTCACCAACCTGGACTGTATCTAGAAAATTTGGGAAATCTCCGATTCACCAATCAGCAGTGGAAAATAGTAGTTTACTTCAACCTCACATCCTACTATTCAGATTTGATGGCATACAGAAGTCTGGCAAGGAACATGGATCAACTTTGCATGGAAACAGCTGAAGACAATCATCAGATATGCTCTGTAATCAACACTCAGCTCATGCATATTCTAACTGAAATCGAGGACAAGAACGCAATACTTCACTACAGAGAAAGGAGAAGAAAACGTGGGATCTTAAATATCGTGGGCAATTTGGCAAGTGACCTATTTGGAGTTTTAGATGATCGGGATTCGAAGCACTATGAAGAGGAAATACAAAAGGTTAAATTAAATCAACAACACCTTTTAATGATAGCCAAGAACCAAACATCGATTGCTGACGCAACTTTAAACATCTTAAAACGAACTGATGAAGAAAATAGACGTCATTGGCAAGCTATTACACGACAAATAAGTTCTGCATTAGGTGACATCAACAACAGTTAAAAATTGACGTCTTTAACCCTTTAACACTCAGCAAAAACTAATTGATGTCCTTTTAAATTCAAACAACAAAGCAGTGAGCACTTCAATCCTACCACCAAATCAACTTAACAAGGCACTTCAAGATATAAAACAGCATATGCATCCAAAAAGAAAACTATGAATTATTGAGCCTGTATCAAATCATATCATGCAGAGGAAAATTAAGTGGTCAATATTTAATTTTTGAATTAAAAATTCCATTGATGAACACGGCGAAATATCAAGTATTTAAACCTATACCTCTTCCTACAATCGAAGGCGTCTTCATTCAAGCATCAATGGACTATTTGGTTACCTCCATACATCGTGACGAATATTACATGATGACAAGGGACGAGTTCAACCATTGCAAGCATAGCAACAGTGAGTATATTTGTATGTTGCTACATCCCATTCATTCCGCATACAACAACAATTCTATATGTGAATTAAACTTATTGGCTTCACAACAACCATTCAACTGCCACCTTGTAAAAAGGATATCGCAAAATCCAAGAGATACATGGATAAAGTTGAGAAACAATAAGTGGATTTTCTCAATTGACCAGGAGCGGCAGGCTACTATAGCCTGTGATGGAGATTTCGTAGCAGTATCACTACCACGCAATGGAATAATTTCTCTTAAAGGTGGATGCACTTTAAAAGAAGGGTCAATTTTTCTAAAAAGTTATAAAATCTACAAGGAAACCGTAATTGACTCGTCATATCTACCGAAAGTCAACCTATCAATGAAGTGGATGGATAGGCGTACAAACTACTCAATTCAATTGGAAAACTCAACCTTAGTGGATGACATAACTGAGCTGCACAAGCGAATACAACAGATACAAGAAGAGCAGCTCCCAGTATCACACCATGACATTCATCATTCATCATCATTATTTACAAATGCCGAACCAAAAGGAGACCTCCACCGAACGAAGCGTATAACTTAGAAAGCTAGGCCCGGGAGAATGTTTATACTCAACAACATAAATGACATGATATTTTCAAATTTAGTAATTTTGCTTATTCTAAGCATTTTTATATTTCTCTTTCTAAGAATTTTTATATTTCTTTTTTTACAATTAAATATAATGTGTGTAACACGATAACTCACATGTAATATACTGATTGATAAGCAATTATTGTATTTGCATGCATTACATACATATAATAATTTATAAGATAGATATAAAATTATAATTGTTAATTATGCTTAAGTAAACAAAATTAATGTATAAATATCAAAGAAAACTTAATAAACATCTCAGTTGTAAAACAAAAACCATTTAATCTATTTGTGAGCCCTCATCAGTGGTAAGCCACAAATATTAAATACTACAACGACAAGAACACTTTTTCTCAAGAGATTAAAGGCAATTATAGAGAGCAGAAATCTTATACCAGCACATTTATTTTGGTTTCGAGAAAGGCACTGAGCGATAGAACGATATTTACATAGGATTACTGATACAATTGAAGAGGCGTTGGAAAAAAGGAAATACGTTTAGCAATATTCTTAGACGTAGCCCAAGCATTTAATAAGGGTTGTTTCTGTGGTCTAGAATTTAAGCTCGAGATTTGCCAAACCAACATTTTAAAATGCTAAAATTTTACATCGACGACCGTTAGTTCCGGGTGTGACAGGAAGGGGAATACACAAAACTAAAGAATATATTGGCAGAGGTTCCACAAGGCAGTGTTCTAGGCCCCCTATCATTCCTCATGTATACAAATGATCTACCAAACAAAGAAGAAGCTACAATAGGAACGTTTGTTGATGACACAGCTGTTATGACCACCAATTCTAGTATTGTTGACCTCACAAGGAAACTACAAAATGCTATTAATATTGTGAATAATCGGACAAAACAATGGAGAATAATGCTTAACGAATCGAAATCAACACATATCAATTTTACAAATAGGAAATTAGAATTTATTCCGATTAGACAGAACTCACCACAAATTCCATATTCTTATAATACTAAGTACCACGGCATGACGCTAGACTCTAAACTCAGAAGGAAAATGCATATTAAAAAGAAAAGGCAAGAACTGATTTTAAAATTCAGAAAATAGCGCTGGCTTATTGGAAGGAACTCCAAACTGACAACACACAACAAACTGCTGTTATATATAAAAATCATAACCCTATCTGAACGCATGGTATTCAGCTTTGAGGCTGCGCAAGGAAAACTACAGTGAAAATCATTCAAACATTTAAAACAAAGTACTACGTATCATTGTGAATGCCCCTTGGTACATTAGAAATGACAACCTCCATCGAGACTTAAACATGGAACACGTCATCGATGAAATACAAAAGCAAGAGTCACGCACTGTGACTGCAACAGCATGACGAGGAGCTGCAGATCCTATTGGATCACACCAATAGACCGAAATGCCTAAAAAGAACAAAACCTTTAGAATTAGTGGTTCCCTGAGCCGCTTAAATCAAAGGATTTGCAGAGCTGAATCGATAGGTTTCTTCCCACAAGAATAGACTACTAAACTAATAAAACAATTACTAGAAAATCAATGAGATTAGTTGTAGTATTATACAGAAATGAAGATAAAAAAAAAATTGAAAAAAAAACTTTTGTTCTACATGTGCGATAGGAAAAAATCTACTAGTGAGAAAACGACAACATTTTATTGCTATAATAACTTCCAAAATAAAACAAATGTGTAGGTACTTTCTTCTTTAAATAAAATTATAGATTAGTTGTTTTAACTCTTATCCCAGTAACAAAATATGTACTGTACATAAATTTTTCAATACCTTAAGTCATTTTCCTATAAAATTCTGAAATAAAGTATTTCTTCAAAAAGGCACTGAAGAAGGTTTTATTCGTTCCAAATATGAGAAAATTACTAGAGTCAATATATTTCTTAACCAACTTAATTTTACGAAGCTGCTCTTTAGAATTATTATTAACATCCAAATGTAAACCAATTTAGTATTCAGAGCCACCAACACCATTTCAATTTAGCTTGCCTATTGCTACTATCCATATTCATAACAATATTAAATTCCAGCTTCTTTCTATTGTACATTGTATGAATTTCATATTTGTAGTCATAAATTTGTATGTGTGTACATTTAAATAGAAATCCCTATATTTTTTTAATCTATGTCTGTTTGTATTATTATGTATGTATTACAATTCCATTCATATCAGAAAAATTCTTAGAAATAAATCGTATTGTGAAAATTTTCCGTTCGATTTTTATTTTTTGTTATTTAATTTTTGATTCATAGGTTAGATCCCAATAAATTCATACAATAAAACAAATCCTTTTCTCGGTGTATGCTTTGTTGGAATTGTTTAATATCTTGATATCTCAATTACTTAATTGGTTGGTTTTCTATACGATTACATCCTTGGCCTTTTTTCCAATATTAAGTTTTCGAATTAGGTAAAGCATATTTATTATATTCACGTACTTGGGAAGTACGTGAATATAATAAATTAATTTTACAAAAATTTAAGTTCCACTTCTGGTATGACCATAATTTTCTTAGATTATTAAACATTGACTCGTTGTAATTCGGTACATTACAAATCAACTTTCAATAGCATACAATTACCCAGCAAGATACGAACAACAACTAGCATAAACCAATACATTTCCCAAACAAAATGTTCGTATTACAAAAGATTTTTGGTCGTTTGTTTAGTACAAAATGTAATAGAAAAATTGTTATCAATATTTTTGGCAACTTTTAATCGTAATAAAACTGAAGTAAATGTATTATTTACAAAAATGAAAAATTCCTGGTAATTATTCAAATGCTTGTTCCTTTCCTCTCTAATAGTACGACGAATAAAAACCATGAACAAAAGGGGAAATATAAAAGACAATTTATCTTGTTTTAACATAAATTTTCATTTTGTGCCTGGAAAATTATATCTAGATATGAGGCTCGATTATTATTCGTTAGAGAATCAATCGTCGCTTTCTTATAAGCAAATTGTTAACACATCGCCTAACATTCATTCTTTTAATTTTTAAACAACAGCAATAACATTTTCACTGTCAGTCAGATCAATAATTATGTTCCTAGTTTTGATCCCCGCCGAGTACGTAATGATTTTAGCTGTTATGTGGTCAGAATGAAAATTATCAATCAGAATGTATTTTTAATATTATGTTAAATTTGGTTCCCGTTCTAATCTGATTGGGAAAGGAATTAACAATGGCAATCTAGCAGCGAGTAAAATATTAAATTGTTTTCTTTTCAATAACTCTGTTGGTTTTCAATGGAAATACTTCTTTATTTCTTATACGAGTAACATATAGATAAATGGGTCCCGGTCGAAATTGCATATTTTAAAACGGCATTTTAAAACCGGCATTTCTCAAAATTGCATATTTCAAAACGCCATAAGGTACGCTGCTTTGTACCTGTAAGTACAAAACGGCATTTTCCAAAACGGGCATTTTTCAAAACTGCATTTTCCAAAACGACATATTTCAAAACAGCATTTTGCAGCATTACATTTTTCAAAACTGCATACTTCAAAACCGCATAGGTACAAAACCGCATTTTCTTAAACGACATTTTTCAAAAACACATTTTTCAAAATTTCATTTTTCGACACGACATAGGAACAAAACGGCATTTTTTAAAGCTGCATTTTTTAAAACGGCATTCACAAAATGGCATCAAAATTGCATATTTCAAAACGACATAGGTACAAAACGGGCATAGGTACAAAACGGCATTTTCATAACGATATCACTGAAAAAAACTTGAGCATTATACTTATGGATCTCGTTCATTAAATCAAATTCATACTATTTATGTCAAATTCATCACATTAATGCTCAAAACCAAATAAATAAAATTTTTTGTAAAGATTATTGTGTTAATTAAGAATCCAAATCATTACCTTTTTTTAAATTTATTTTACGTAGACATAATTATTCATAATATTTATAAATTTGCCATTAAAATTCAGACCATTTATTTGTTCGTTATACTTATGAACAAGTTCATAGTTTAAAGATTTACTATTATATTTTTTAATATTACGATAATTTAGTAGCCAAAACATAATATGTGTGAACAGAAGAATAGAATTTACAATTTTTACATTTTATTGAAGTTTCCAATAAAATGTAAAAATGTACAAAATTCTTTAAAATCAGAATCACAAGTAATTCCAAATTTATCACGAAAAACTGAATTTTAACTCAATTAAATCATTTTAAGATTTTAACGATTAATCAAACTTCCTTCAACCTTAATGTAATGGAAATTAAAATAAAATATTTTATTTGTGAGTAAGTATTTCATTCCTGTTGTCATAACATTCCTTGCACTTTTTATAATAAAATATGTATACATGTGTTCTTTTATAACTTGATGAAGGAATATTTTTTGTAGACACGTATATCATTTCATTTTCAAATTAATTTATTTTGAATTTCGAAAATACGATAATCGAAAAAATTCATTTCAAAGATATAAGTTTCATATATAGCGTTGTTAACTTTCGTCGTCGCAACAATTTTGAATGTAGGGGGCCTACTATTGAAATCGACCGCAGTCGATTTTTGTTCGTTGTTTATATTCAGCAATAGTAATTACTATTGCTGAATATAAACAACGAACAAAAATCGCCGGCGGTCGATTTCCATAATAGGCCTCCAGGGTTTTCTTTTTTTTATGGTCTTGTTCAAGATCAGCCAAATAGAACCGCCTTGAAGTTATCCCATACTTTCATCCCACGATTTTTTAAAAATACCACTAGCAGCACAAGTGTTAAAAACTCATCCCATACTTTTTACATTTTATATACATAATACAAACGTCTGATCCCATGATTTTTTTCAACCCATACTTTTTGATTTTCTCATCCAATACTTTTTGTTATTATTCAAAGCAATGTTTTACTGAGCGGTCTTCGATATTCTACGAAATTAACCAAAGAAAATTAGTCTGGGATGGGTACTTCTGGGTGGGATGGGTACCGATTTGTCAACGCCGATAGTTTCTGTACCCTGTTGGCCAATTTATAACGATACATAAAGTTAGTTGCTAAAAATCGTAAAATATGATAACATGCGCACTCAAATTTAAATAGCGGGAATTCCCACGATCAGCGGGACGCCATACTCGCTCGGTAGATAGCAATAGAAGTCCAAAACATATCTAAATTAACAAATTGGCGGACCTTTTAAACCCTAAGGCTGGAGAATTTTTTTACTTTTCAACGTAACCGATACATTTCCCGTGTCACGTATATTAGAATAGCGGGAATTCCCACGATCGGCGGAACTTTATGTTCCGTCATAAATTGGCCAACCTTTTAATAGAAGTACCCATCCCAGACTAATTTGCTTTGGTTAAATTCGTAGAATATCGAAGACTGAGCAGTAAAACATTGCTTTGAATAATAACAAAAAGTATTGGATGAGAGAATCAAAAAGTATGGGATGAAAAAAATCTTGGGTTGAGACGTTTGTATTGTGTATTTATATACATGTAAAAAGTATGGGATGAGTTTTTAACACTTATGTTGCTAGTGGTATTTTTTTAAAAATCGTGGGATGAAAGTATGGGCTAACATCAAGACGGTCAAATAGACCGTTTTTTAAGAATAAACGCATCAATTGTTGTATTATATAATAGATATATAATATATATATAGGTACAATAAACATTTAATTTATGCATTGTTGCCTACTAAAATGTAACGAATGTCACAAATACTAATCATTATCAGAATTATTTTATAGCTATAGATTAGATCATAAAACGTTATGTTTCTCCATCTCATTCATGAATCATGACAAGCGCATCCCAAAATTATACCGACCATACCCAATTGAAGTTTATACTAAATTAGTCCTAAACCAACAAAAACAAAAATTAATGAGAGTGTATAGTTTTAAAGCAGTCATTTAGGCGAAGCCGAATATTTATATTTAGATAATTATTTAAAAATCTATTATATTTAAACAATCAAATTTATTTAACCAAAAAACATGTCAATATAATACATACATATTTTAATAGAGCCATATGTATACTCGACATGTAACAACCCAGTTCATTCCAATTGAGCTCGGATATCTAAAACGGCATAATGGTGCTCGAATTTAATGGTGCTCGCATATCTGCGAACCTGCTTGAGATATGAATTTTCTTAGAATCAAATTTACTAAAAAATTCCGTCGTTTTAGATACGCGACCACAATTAGAATTTTAAACAGGTTGGCTTAAAAATAGTGCACGAATAGGTCTACCAAAATATTATAGTGGCAAGTTTGCCGATCGGTGAAAATCTTGAGATATGAATTTTCTTAGAATCAAATTTACTAAGAAATTCCGTTCTTCAATTGAATGCTGTTTTAGCTATGCGAGTACCATTAAAATTTGAAACGGATTGGCCTAAGTATAGTGCACATATAGGCCTACCAAAATAGTATAGCGGCAAGTTTGCAAATCGGTGAAAACCTTGAGATATGAATTTTCTTAGAATCAAATTTACTAAGAAATTCCATTCTTTAATTGAATGTTGTTTTAGATATGCGAGCTCCATTATAATTTTAAACGGGTTGGCCTAAGAATAGTGCATATATAGGTCTACCAAGTTGTTATAGTGGCAAGTTTGGCCACCGGTTAAAATGTTGAGATACGAAATTATTAAGAATCAAGATTTCTTGGAAATGCCGGCTTTCACAAGAATGTCGTTATAGGTATTTAACATCCATTAGAACTGTATTTTGGTTCGCACTAGTAGAGTGCATATATTGGAATTTAAATCATCTATCTTTTTAATTTTGAGTACTTTGAATGAATAAAATGCTAAATAACTACCGATTATTATTTTCCGAAAATTCCCACTTTTATTTGATCCTACTTTAAATTTTTTTTTTTTTAATAAAATCTGTGAACGATGTTAAGGTACTTCTACGTAACATAATTTTTCCATAATTTTGCTGTTATTAGAATAATGAATTTTAAACAAATTAATCCTAAATAAACATTATGAATTTAAATTATTTGTAACCCTAACAAGTTTGTAAAACCGCCTAAATGTTCGCAAATCACTAATACATCTACACATTTTGTTTTATTTTGAATTATAGTATAAACTTATACTTCTCAGTAGAACTTTGAAGTTTTTCCTAAAATAGTACTAACCGCCATTTTTACAATTTAGGATTATTTAGGATAAACTTCATTGGCATCCGACCATTTCATCTCAACCTAATAATATTAAACAATTAAACACCTCATCGGTAATTTTTTTGTAGGCGCACCATTTTTTAAAACTGAAGAACCTATTTCCCCTTGCTCAAAACCATTCGGAGCTAAGTACGTACCGCAAAATATCTCGTAGTCCACAGTCAGCGAGATCTGAAAGGCTAGCCATACTGCACACGCCCAAATACATATGCGTTCTGTATGATAGTTCCGGACACGAGCATAGGAAGTTTTCTAAAGTCTCTTCTTCCTCTTCGTCCATGCAACTTCCATAAAGGCATTCGTCTGTAGACCCAGCCTTCTCGCATGTTCTCCAAAAAGACTTCTGGTCTTGTCAGTTTTGACAAAAACATCTGAAGGAAGACTCCGGCTCTTTCCTTGCCGTCTAGAGAAACATTGGTACAAAGGAAAGGCTAAATACAACTGGAAGTCGGCATACTTAGGCCAAACATGACGCTCATTTCAGATAAGGTACAAAGAACACATCAGTGACATAACCAAATTTAAAAAGTACATAAAATCAAGTTTCGCACAACACACATAAAAACTGATAATCATAGGTACACTAAAATTCAAAAAAAATGTAACCATTTGGCACAGAATCAGAAAAGGACTGAAATTAGACAGGTTAGAAGACCAATGCCAAGGCTATAAATTTTGGGTACAATTTGACTCATGTCATGAGACATTTGTATACTGTATACGTATACAAATTTCTCATGAGTCAAATTACGGCAACATTCACACCCTGAAAGAAAATATTCAAAAACAAAAACACCAACAATTTAATTGGCGACAAAATCAACACAAAAACCCAATAAAATTTACGAACTATCATCCATTACTTAAAAACAAAGCAGGTACCAAATAGCAGCGCCTAGCTACAGTATATAAAGAGCTTCAAAATAAATTATGTAACAGTACTTTTTACGCTATTTGCCGTAGGCACTTGGCGAAACACACTTATACTTAATAAACACATTTTTATTAATCACTTGTTTTTTGTTTCGCAGAATATTTTTCAAAAAATCGATCGAGTGATTTTTTAAATTTTTTGAAAAATATTCAAAATATTCTGCGAAACAAAAAACAAGTGATTAATAAAAATGTGTTTATTATGTAACAGTAGTAAAAAATAAACCGAAGAAGAGATTATTCTCGAAATCTATATTTCTAAAAAAGTTAAAAAATTTGCACAAGAAGTAGGAACTAAAAACTGAAATTTAAAATTAAAAGTAAAAAGTTTCTCATTTAAATAAGTGGCAAAAGAACACAAAAAATAAAGTGAAAATCGTCTTGTGAAATCTGGTGAAATAAATAATATGGGTAGGTGTTTTAATCTCAAGTGTGGAAAATTTACAAATATGAGCCGCAAAATAAGTGATGAAACCGCTGATTTATATCGACTATACTTTTCACAAATATTTATTAATGGTGTAAATTGGGCGCCATCGTTTGTTTGTACAACATGCATTTGCCATCTGTATAGATGGCTAAATACTGGAGCCGCAATGCCATTTGGTGTCCCGATGATATGGATAGATCCACAAGGACATGATGCGGTTCAATGTTATGGCTGAATGAATTATATTCTCGGTACAAACAGAAACAAAATTGGTTCTTTGACATACACTGCAACGACTAATGCTCAACTACCGCTGCCGGATTCACATGAAATTCCTGTTCCGAAAAGATCAGTTGGGTTTGACTGAGGAATATTTACCAACAACATTTGAATCATGTGAAACCGGAGAAACATCTGCATCAATATATCAACCATCAAATGTCACTGCGCCATGCAATCACATTGAAATCTCGCAAAATCGTTTGTAAATTATGGTACGACGCCTCAAACTATCGCAGCGGCAAGCCATTCTTTTTAGAAAAGATTTAAAACAAGTGAACATTTTGGCTCCAAATGTTCGGATATATGGAGCAATAAATCGTCATCGTCATTTTACGATTTTTTTCAAATCAATTGAGAATAATTCACTCGCTTTTTGCACTGATATCCAAGGGTTAGTATCCACAATGCACAATGCATATAATCCCGAAGATTGGCGATTGTTTATCGATTCCTCTAAAAGCAGCTTGAAGGTAGTTCTCGTTCACGTAACCAACTCAAAGAATTCCATTCCAATTGCACTCAGCACAAACACAAAGGAAACATGCATCAATGAAAAAAATCATCGATTTGAATAAATACAATGACCATCAATGGAAAGTTTGTGCAGATTTAAAAGTGACAGATCTTTTAAGTGGCATGCAATGGGGCTTCACTAAAAACATGTGTTTTATGTGCTTATTGAATACACGTTTTAAAGGCGACCAATACAACGAACGGAACTGGGCTTTACGTGAGAACATTAGATTGCGATACGACAGCAGCGTTAAGTGGAATGAAAATAAAAGAAGGTTGGTGTTTGAATCTACTCGAATCTAAGTTTTGATCAAATGAAATTTCATCTCGCTTCTTGTTTTTTATTACAGGGATACTTAATGGACCAGATATTCGTCGTTTGATGAACGATGATGCATTTGAAAATGCTCTCAGTGAACGAGAGCTTGTGGCATGGAAATGTCTAAAAGAAGTTATTAAAAAGAGCCGATAATTGGCGCAGATATACTGAAAATATGCTGACTTGCTTTTTTTATTTTTATTATTTAAATAGTACAATCTTATCACATGATAATTTATTACTAATGATGATAACGCACTTATTTGAAACTAATAAGTGGAGCGAGTGTGGGTTTACAAGCAATCAATATTCTGTTCCCAATAATGAATCTTTATTTATTAGATGACGAGCTCATGCGGTTTAATTCTTTTACGGCGTCTCAGTTCTTGTGTTATGTCAAGAAGTTGTATTGCTTCACTGTTGGTATGTTGCAGTAATCTTCTTTCATGTTTGATGGCAAATTCTTGAATCACTTCATCAATCCATTTAACGTTTAGGTCGTTGTGTAATTCCTTGTTGGTTACGTAGCGGTAAGCATTCGTTATTGCTCATAGAAATTTGTTTCGACAACGTTGAATAATTAAACGATTTGATTGTTTAGTACAGCCCCAGAGTTGGATACCATACGTCCAAATTGGTTTAATTATACGATTCGTAGATCAGGCGTTTACAGTACAGGCTAAGCTTAGAATGTCTTCCTATTAGCCAGTACATCTCACGTTGTTTTATTTTCATTTGCTCTGCTTTTTGTCTTACGTGATATTTCCAGTTTAATCTTGAATCGAGATGCAATCCGAGATATTTAGCAGATTCAGCTTGGGGAATTTGTACCCCATTGAGAAATGTATGGATGTTGCCACTGCTTGGTTCTGCGTTTCGCTTGAGGAAAATACTGCGGTATCATCAGCAAAAGTTCCGATGAAGGTTGTCTAGGAGGATATACCGTTGTCGGTATATCAGAAGTGTAAAGTAGATATAGGATGGGTCCTAATACGCTACCCTGGGGCACCCCTGCTATAGCTGGGTAAAAGTTAGAGCATGTTTCTTCATGTGATACTCTAAATATTCGTTTGCAGAGATACGACTCGAGCAATTGGCAGTAATTTTCTGGCACTAATTTACTTATCTTGTAGATAAGACCCTCATGCCACACTCTATCGAAAGCCTGTGATACATCTAGAAATACGGCAGGGCAATATTTCAAAAATAAAAAAATAAAAAATAAAAATAAACGTTAGAATGTCACTGAAAATGCATTTTTTGCACATTATCATGTGGAAAAATTCGCCGAACAATCACCAGCCGAATCCGATGAGCACGGCGAGCGTTTTCACCGCGTGACGACAAGGCTCGAACATTGGTATAGCGGCAAAAAGCTAGATGCACTCTTTGGTGACATTTGTTACAATTTCCAAGAGGAAGAAGATCCCGAAGATGACACGAACGAATCAGAAAAATAAAATTAAAAAAGTTAAGAAAAATGTTAAATTTTTAGGAAAAAATTAAGAATAATCACCATAAGATCAACTTAATCGATTTAATTTTCTTTTAAATAGTTTCTATTGTATCTATATTTGTCGATTCTATGCTTAATCGATCGATTTAAATTCAATAAATGGACAAAAAATGATAAGCAAAAAAAAAATAAAATAACATAAAAATGTGAATGCAGATACAGAGGTTTTTCGGTCTTGATATGTTGGACAAAGTTGTTTATCTTGACTTGGGTAACAACTTTGCTGAAGAAAGCATAACGAAAATCTTAATGGTTCAGGAGCTATCGACGTGAATATGAGTATATATTTTAACAAATTTTTTTCTCAGAGGTAAAACATGTCGAAAGTGATATCTCAAAAATAGGGACTAACTTTGAAATGGGACAAGCACCATGGAATTAAGCATATTCGAATTAGGTTTACCCCCTGGGTACCCAGCTTGTCACAAAAAAAGTTTACAATTCAAGCACAGTGAATTAATTATAAGTTTGAAACACAGTAAATATTAATGTTCGTTCTTTGTTGCTTTACAGCAATATTACATTCGATACATTTTACTTTTTACGCTATTTGCCGTAAGCACTTGGCGAAACACACTTATACTTAATAAACACATTTTTATTAATCACTTGTTTTTTGTCTACAAAAAACAAGTGATTAATAAAAATGTGTTTATTAACGATACATTGTAGTAGGTATTTCCGTTGCACTTTGCCTACTGTTGTTAAGGTACATCAAATTATAAAACTATTACAAACCGTTTTAAACATAATATCAATACCACTATAATACAGACCGATTTATACAAAAAAAACTGAGTTAGTATCAGTAATATCTGAAAAATTAACGTGTATCGGCATACAAATTAAAATATTTATTATGAAAAAACTTTAAAAATTCTTGTTTACGTCCACTAAATCATTTATATCTTTTAACTGCGCTAGAAATGTGAACTAACTTTGATGGATCTGTTTTGGCTCAAATCGAATTTTTACAAGCACAACTTTCGTTTATTTATTTATAAACAAAGATGATTGTTATTTAAGTATTAAAATTAAATTTTGTTATTAATTTAATATTTGGCTCTTGGCTACATTATTATTATTATTTATTTGCACTGCACAAGAGGACAACACAATAAGAGAAAAAGAGCAAGAGAGAACGAAACATCAGTCATCGACTATAAACATCAAAATAAATCATCACTACCGTAACAGACAAGCAAAACAAAAAGAAAATCAAACAATTTAATTGGTTCGTTTCATTTCGATAAGCGAATTTATTAAAAATCCATGAAAATTTTTAAGTAGTATGCGAACAGGCAAGACTAATACTGTGTTAAAATAACGTATCATGGCCAGTATATTTACCATAGGCTCTGTATATACCATAGGTGCCATATGTATAAATATATACCTGAGCTACGATGTGGTATACTCGATATTCTGATGTAAACGATCTGCTATACACCATATGTTATAGGTCCAATAAACATAAAATTGTTCTGATTTCTTAAAATTGTACTATTTGCTGATCTTGGGCAGGATCATAAATGAAGGAAAAACCCTCAAACAAACACTGTAGTGGCGACGTATACCTAATAACGCTACATATCTTGAAACTAATTTATTTGAATTAATTTTTTCGATAAACCCGATAAACTAAGAAAATACTTGCATGAGATGTATTTCAATATGGAGTAATCCGTTACGATCATGCAATTGTAGTACCTAACTAGAACTTCGAAGCTCTATATAAAAATATAGGTGAAAGAGAATAGGATATGCATTTTTACCAACTTTTGCTCAAAAAATTTGTCTACGGTTGTCATTCAAGACATGACTTCCTCGCGGCACATCCTCTAAAAAATGTCGCAAAACAAAAAACAGTTTTGAGATAAATGCATTTTAAATTGCTAACGCTACTGTGATGCTGAGATTATTTATTTTATAAAGCTCTCAGCATAAAAGTTATCAATTAAAATAAAATTAAAATGGATTTATCTCAAAACTTTTTGTGTTGACAGTTTTTAAGAGGATGTGCAATACAATTTCTGATTTGTTTACGATTAGTTGGGGCTTTATTTCAATTTACGTATGGCTGGGGGTTACAAATACACGGATAGAACATTTTACGATACATATTCGGTTTTATACACACATCACAATCTATAATAGCTCAACAGTTGCAGCAAAATAAAATGCTTGATTCTCCTTTCGTACTAATTCTTTCACTTAAATGTATCTCGCATTTTTATTCCATTTATTTTATATAATAACTTTAAATTAAATTATTTAAGGTGATAAACTAACAAATTCATTCGAAAAAGTCATAAATAAACAACAACAATTTTTTTAGCAATATTATTGCTCATACTTCCGGTTATTTTTGTTACTATGTTGGTACGACTAAGATTATTTGCTCATACACTGGAAAGATTTCAACTAAACTGAGATAAAATTGGGCGTTATTCAACTTAGTTGAATATAAAGATTTGATTGGCTAACGAGCTGGATAAAAAATAATCCCATTCCGTGAATTCAGCATAAGACCCGTTGCACATTTCAGCTGAGCTAAGCGAGAAACGTAGTTTCTATCGATTGCACTTATAGCCCATGTTCCATCTTCATTTTTAACTGGTGGAATTTAAAGTTTAGGTCGTTTTAAACTTTTTGTCGCTTTCTAAAGGGAGTATTCGGTATATTTTCCCCAATAAGGCCACTTAGGTATTTATTAATGGAATTGTTCTTTATTTCTTTAATTAGCAACTTTAGTTTATTGGACAAAGAATTTAAAGTTGTTTTATATTCTGGCTCTCGACTTCTTTGCCAAGCCTATCTTGCTTTTCATTTTGCTGCAACCAGTTCCCTAACTTCCAGAGGGTAAAGGCATTTCGAAACATATTCTTTAAATTCGGGGGGATACTACGCCACTCCGCTTCTTTTATACTGTTCTTGAGCTGTTCTAGTTATTCTTCTATAGCTGTATTGGAATTTTAATTTGCACCTGAAGGTCAATATTATCGATAACTAGTTTCTGGAATATCTCCCAGCAGGTTTTTTTATTAGTTAGTGAAGGTGGACTAGTTTTCTTAACAATCGTTGCACTGATTGTCATAATAACAGGCGTAAGATCCGACATAGTGCTCTCGCTGCTTTCTAGATATTTGTAGTTGGTGACAAAGAAGTCACCTTTGGTGACAAAGAAGTCAATGATATCGGGTATTTTGTTTCTATCCGTAGGCCAGTAAGTTGGTTGATCTCCAGAATGAAAATCGCAATCCTGCTGCAAACAGCTCTCTTCCTTTTTAAGAGGCTACTCTTGATCTTATGTTTTCTTTTATAAACAGCGACGATCTTCCTCTTGCCCTTCCTGCTGGTAACCATAAATTTTAAAACATAGAAATATATCAATTTTTTCAGAATTTAGGAAAATTTCTAATTCTGGAATATGTTGCATTAGCCCATATGCATTCTAGGTTACTATTCTTAATGTTTTATTTGTTGTTGTTCGAATCATTTTAATAGAGTATGGATTTCATTCCATTTAGAGAGTCTTGCTTATCTAACCTGTTTCTTAGAGCTTAAGGCATTTCTCTTGTTTAGCTAGACGAGTGTTAAGAGCTTAAGACGAGTGTTAAGCTTCTTAGAATTTTTTGAAACACTGTTGTATCCTCGGTAGTGCCCTTCGAAATAACTGGTTTTGTCATGACCACTTGCGAGTATAGTTTTTGTCCTCCCGCTTTACAAGAATGAGGTTTTAGTTGCTCATTCGTGAAAGTTTGATTAATTTTTCCCGTTGCTGGATTTTGTTCTCGCGTTTTATTTCTTATTCTTTGTAGCTCCTTAGCTATTTCACATCCCCGATAGTTGACGGGATGTGGCTTATTGCAATTAGCACGTTTTGCAGCAATATTTTTACTAACCGGGCATGCTCGGACAGGATGCTTTCCGGCACATTTCACGCATCTAGTCTCTCGTTTGCATAATTTCTGCATATGATTAAAACCTTGACATTTTTCGCACTGCGGTATTTTTTTCAATGGCTCTATTTTAACTCTCATGTTTAATATTGCCTTGATATTATACACATCTTCCACATTTTGTTTTTTATTAAAAGTGAGCATAAGTAAAGGAAGTCCTCTTTTGTTAATTTGAACTCCTTGTTCAATTTCGATTTTTTCTTTCTTAATGATATCCACAGCATTTTCAATTTGATAATCTGTTTGCTTGAGATCCTCAATAATTTCCTCTTTTGCGCAGTTTGGGTGAAGACCTCAAGCCATGACTTTGATTGGGCGATCATTCGTATCCTCACACGCAAAACCATTGATGTGACTCGGGATTAAGCTTTGTAGCCAAACCTCTATAGGTTTTAGAGTCTGCAACGTTAATTTTCCAGACGCCATTATTTATAAATACAAGTTTGTTTTCGGCTACTGTAATCGATTTCATAATCGGTTGTATAGTGGAGAAATTTGATACCCCTACGACATGTATTGGTGGAAGTGATTTCTGTTTTGGTTTAGCTGGTTGTTGTTTTGTAGCTCTAGAGCTAGTTATTTCTTGGTGATTATCTGTTTTCTAGAAATCTCTTTTGAAGTTGGTGGTAAAGTTTCTGCCATTTCTGGTGAGTGTTGAGCTTTCCTTTTCTTACTTGGTCTTTTACTCCGTTCCAACATCTAATTTGTTTTTCTTTCTAATTCTTCTTCATCCGTATATAATGGATTAATATCTCCTGCTCTACCACCTGGGGTATTACATTCCGTATTTGTTGTACTCATTGTTTGTTTTAGCCAATTTATACCACTGGCATTATTGGTCCCCGGTAGCACTTTGCTACTGCTGAAGCAGTACCCGCCCCGTAACGAAGACGCGGCTTTCTTGGTGTTACCTAGGTGTACTCAGAGACAGCCGAAGCCCTCTGAGTACCCAAGGCTGAGGAGCTTCACAAAATTGAGGGATTTTTTACACGGAATTTTACCTTAATTGCAAGAAATAACACCATAAGAGAGTACAGAAAATAATAAAAATGTTGGATACAAAATAAAAAAAAATAATGAATTATTGGGTATCGTTTGATTCGAATATCTTTGAAATGAGTGAAATTTGGGTTGTGTAACTATTGTACCAAACCGACAATATGAATACGATAGTATAATTTGATAGAAGACTATCAATTTGTCATAATTAACTACTAAGGCCCTTTTCCAATTACTTACTTATTTGAAACTTATTTACTTATTTGTCGTCATCTTAAAAAAGTAAGCGAAGCCGTTCCAATTCATGTACTTACTTATTTTGACAGCTTGTTAATGAAAGTACAAACAAACTCTTGCTGACCCATAATTTTTATTAAAAATGGATAGAGAAAAAACAATTCTTACTTCTAAATTAAAATTAATCAAAGGTGACGAATATTTAATTCATTTGTTTAAAGAAAGTCAAATGCTAAAGGTACATTTTATTATTTTAATATAAACTTTCAAATATGTAGTTATTGAACCGAATTTAGGGAGACCGAATTTAATAAAAATGAACAAATGCACTAGTTACAATTTAGATGTTTATTCTTTCGAAATATAATTAGAACTAACTAAACTATTCAGTTTTACATATTTTGCATTGTGCTGATTATGCACTTTTTATTATTACATTTATATTTTTATCTTGTTGTTAATTAAGCATTTTTATTTATTAAGTTACAATTTTATCTTTCTTGCTAATTATGAATTTTTATTTATTGAATTACAGTTTTATGTTTTAATGCTAATTATGCGTTTTATTTATTGTGTACTGATGGATGTTGATCTGATAACCGATGAGTCACTGATGTTACATAACTACTCCTTTCCGAGATTGGCGTCGTCCTCGACGTCACTTTTATTAATATTGATCTGCATGTTTTGTTTGATGAATCTGCTGTCATGTTTATATTTGTTGTAAATATAATACATTGCCAAAGCTATACAGGATATTAAGGTTATTGTTGATCCTGAAATTATATAATCGTTAGTTTTATATTGTATTGTGATATGTTAATAATGAATCAATGGATTCCATGTTTTTGGCGTTTGGTTTGTGAGGCGTGGTAGACTAATAGAATCTTCCATTTTGGTTGTTACATTTACGCTGTCGAATGAATGAATCAGTATCTTGTTGAATGCTACTTGAATAATCAGTATCTTGTTGAATGCTACTTTGTACACATTACTGTATTGAATGTTGTTAATTGTTATTGAACAGTTTTTGAAATGCAGCAGCTTTCTTCCTTGGATTGTTCCATTTTGATTTTTACAGGTTGAATAGAATTCTATTCTTTTATTTGATGATACGTGGAGAAATTCATCTTCCAGGTGATCGATGTCATCCATTTCGTTATATGGGGTTGTAGTACAGTTAGCATTTTGGTTCAATAGTATATTTGGTACACAGCTATTGATAACGCTATATAGTTGCTCCTTTTGGCAATAATATACATTTTCGATGATTGAACAAGGTTTGGTCAACATCATGTAGACTTGAGGGTTTAGGATAATTGAATTGGTTGAGGTAGGAATTATTTCGGTAGCATTGATAGGAATTGGGTTGATAATATGTTAATGGGTCATTGTAGAACTGCCGTATTTGAATGGCTATTACTATACTCGATCTATTATAATACGCTTTTAATTCGAGCAACTCATAGATTTCTTCATCAGAAGCTATATTAATATTATTTTTGATTAGATATTCACGAATGTATGTCAATTCGTCTTTGGTTAAAATATGTCGTGAAATTATCCTTATTTTTGCAAATGTTAGAATTTCGTCAAGAGATTTGGCCGCCTCAAATGAGGTTTCATAATCATATTTTCATTTCGGATAATGAGTGATTAATTCATTGATCCTAACCCAGCCGTGAAAATTTTTCCTTGCCACCACTGGAAATCGAACCCGGGACCTCCGGTCGCTGTTATTTATTTGGTTTTTCAATATTTCTATACTATTGTCTATCCTATAGAAGTATTCTTGAATTAGTACACTCTGCCAGTATCTAGCTGTGAATTCCCTATGAGTTTCTAATCCTAGCTCGATTCGAGATGTTAGATCGTTAATGTGATTTGTTAAATTGTCAAATCTATTAATCATTAATTCATTAATTTTTACTTGATTATTATAAAGTGTGTTTACTGCGTAATTACCTAGTTTGGTTATTGCGTTTTGTATTTGTAAATAATCGTCGTGATCTACATTTCCTGATATATACCTTTTATTATTGTGCCTAATCCATTAAATAGTCCTCGTTTTGTTCTAATGGCTGGGTATATATATCTCAAATTATCTTGCAATTCTTTATAGTTATTCCTAGCTATTTCTAATCTATATGTAGGGAGAGTTTTATTAATAATGATTTCTTCATCATGCCAAGGTTACTGTTAATTGAATTCAAATTGATTTTTAAGTCATCTAAATCGATAATATGAACTAGTTTGACGTAATTTGTAATTATTCTTGCTTGTCTCAAATCCAATCCTAGGATACCCTTGTTACTATCGATATTGAATATTTCGATTGATTGTTGAATGGACGCTGATATTAACCTGAAAATTATTATTTTTTAATACGCTGTTTGTGAACAGTTCGTTTGTTAGTGACAACATTCGTATTATTATTTTTAATAGTTTCGTGCTTTATGAATTTGGGTGCTAATTTATCCCTACACTGCAAAAAATTGTGTACTTGTTTTTAATCAAATTAAGGTTACATAATAGTCCACACCAATGTTAGGTTACATTTAAACTTATTGTAAGGTTAAAACAAAAATATAACCCTTAAATAACTTACAACGTAATACTTAAAATATAAAAGATCTTTGAATTGAATGAACTAAGATATAATTCAGTTTGGTTATAGGATAATAAATAAAGGTAGGTTAAAATGTAAGCACAAAAATGTAATCCAACAGGGACTTATTGGCAATACTTAACATATTAAAAATTGTTAATGTTATGATAAATTACTTTTAATTCAAAACTATTATAAAATAATGAGATTTGGTTTAAAACGTAATATGCAGGGTTGTTAACATCATAAAAACACTTTAATTAAAAATACGTCTTTTGCGAATAAATTTAAATAAACAATATTAATTTATATTTTATTTCAAACTTTATTTTAAGTTACATGTAAATTACATATAAATAGTTTATAAATTAAATAATATAATACAATAAAATAAATCTATAATAAATAACGAACTAGCATGTATTCCTTTCCCATTATTTTATAACTTTCAAAAGATGTTTTATTTATTATTTCATTATAATTTATAAAACATTCGTGACAGTAAGTTTAATTTCATAATTACTCATACTTTCATTAAAATTAACTATATCCAATAATTCTAGGTCAAAATATGAATCCCCATTCACGTAGTGAATATATAGTTCTAATTTTTCCGAAATGATTCATATTATCTAAATATAGGAATAAATTATTTTTATAATGGAAACCTGGATCAATTTCAAACCATTTAATAACAATACAATCAACAAACTCAATTTCATGGTCAGGATAATTTAGGATATAATTATTTTGTATATCGACTGGCAAATGCGTAAAGGGAAATAATTCTATTTGTTTACCCAATAATTGTTTACTGTATAAGTTTGTTGACAGAGCTTATGTGAAATCATACATTGATGTCTAAAAGCAAGAGTTTTGCAAATATTTTTATAATTGCTTATACAGGAATTCGTTTTAGTAAAGTATCGATGCTTTGCTTCATATCTCATAGTCCATGTATGCAATACAGGACTAATTTTCCTAATTATGCTTTAATAATGGATAAGTATATGGTGTTTTGGTAAAAGACTGAGATTATAATCTTGCAAAATACAATTAAGATGCTGAGTAATACAGCTTTCCAATTCAATGATCGCAAAAACAGATAGAGATGGCGATAATATAATATTAATCATTTTTAATAAACTCGTAATTGCTACCCACAATTTGGTACTTAATTCATGAAATATAACACACTAATAAACTCGTAATTGCTACCCACATTTTAGTACTTAATTCATGAAATATAAAAAGTAAATGTAACATTAAACATAAGTTTTGTGAAGCAGTAAGTCCAATTGATGTCTGCGAAATTTTATCTAAATAAATGTTTGGTGGTAAACTTCTTCTAAAGGTGTAACCAAATTTAAAAAATTTAATCTTTTCATTTACTGACTTTAACTGGATATATTGTAACTGAATTGCAGTATTCAAAAAATGTTTTATTATAAATCGCACTGCACCTTCTAAAATATCATGCATGAGGTCAACGTTGCTATTATCAAAAATAAAACTTTAAATTATTTAGAATACAGTAATGTTTGATTCACTTCGACATATTATAATTACCAATTAACTCATCATGAGTATTTTCAAAAAGAGTGAGTGATGAGTATTTTCAAACTTTCATCTTTATGAACAGAACAAATTCTGCAATAATAGTTTGCTCGAAACGATTTAACAAAACCTAAAGCCATATTTGCCCCTAAATTGTCATGGCTAAATACCACTAAAGTTCCTTTAATATTAACGTCTCTGTTTTCAAATTTTACATCTATTCCGATAGTATCTTTTATATCTGAGACTATTGACTCGAGGATATTATTAAAATTAATATTTTTAATTTTTAGATCGTTACTATAAAACAACGCGACTAAGTATATTTTTTCTAGCTTAGAGCTAAACGGTTGCTAAACATTTTATGAATACCTTTCTTACTACCCAGTGGATTTGCAACTTCAAATTCATCAAAAAATAATTGAATCTGTGGTGAATTCCTATTTGTAGAGAAAAACTCACTGTTTTTAAAAACAGACCCACAGCAAAATTGACTGATCTCGTTAATATTACATACATGGCTATTTTTGAAATATATATTTTGAAAACTATTGTTTTTAAATAAAGAAACCAAAGTAGCTTTTATGGGAACATATTGAAAAGTTAGAAGAGATTGAAAAGATTTAATTTTCGGTTATATTTTTTATCCCATCTACCGCCTAAGTTTTTTTCCGTACTATAATATAATATGTACTACTACTTTTAAATTGTTTTCTTATAATAACTCGCATATTGTTGAAATTTCCTCAAAACAAAGGAACTGAAGTTAGAAATATTTTCGGCTGTCTGTGAGTTTATAAAATCTTCATTTTTTTCTGTTAAATGACAAACCAACAGTTCATTATTTGTTTAAAACACATTTACAAATATTTCTAATATTTTTGTGATATTATTTTGAGAAATATCAATAGACATTAATTAATAATTCGATACTAGATTTTGCAGTGTTATAGGAAACCACGGTTGAATTACAAAGGTTTGGTTTTGATGGTTGATCCAGTTGGAAAATAATATTTCCTGGGCCCCTATTTCTGAATACGATACGAAAATGCAATTCGATTCGAATTTAAATTGGTATTTCTGAATACGAACGTACGTAATTGTTTGGTGTGTGTCCTTGCTATAAGGGAAATTTATTTTAAATGGTTTTACCTGGAATAAAATTTTTCAACTGTGTTTGTATATTGTTTTAAGTGTAAAGTGATTCTAAATAAAATAATGTCTAACTAAATTAAAATTTAAATACGATGAGTTGAGTGTCCATCATACCATGGGAAGATTTCATTTTGAAGAAATCCGTAAGGAGGTGTGGGGTAAGATAACCAAAACAGGTATACGGTTATCTAACCTAGTATGGCGGATCAAACGTGAACCTGAAAGGGTTAACGATAAATAATTGTACGGCTAATTTTATTCATAATAGTGAAATCCGATTTAGAAGCAGCATTTTCAAGCTCTTGGTAAATGGTGAAAAGTACCCACCCGACGACTGCCACCTAGCCAGCAATATGCTGCATATTGCCATAAGCATGCTAAGAGTCTGTTAACGGTATTGATTGTGTCAGACGAAACGTTACAGATGGTTATTGAAGCTGGTATGAGTTGTCGAATTCCTTGTATTTGATCCTCTAATTGTGCCGGCGCAAGTATTGATGGGTGCACGATGTTATAATGAGCATAGTAGGCGACATCAAGAAGGCCTTGTTGAGTATCCTCTAGGTTCTTTAATATTAAGGTCAATTCGATCATGCTCATTAATATTGAGCGGACCCTGTCTTCGTATGTTCGATACTCGTTCAACAGCTCCATTTCCAATCTTAGTTTCTATTGTTCTTTAATTGGATTGTTCAACGATGTCACTGTTAGATTAGAGTTGTGCTTTACCAACTTGATTGTGTTGTCTATTATTGATGTTTGGTTTCTCATCAGTGCCATTAGATGATTCTCGTTGTTGTTAATATTGTCAAATTGGACTTCATACTGATCAGCTTCACGCTGGGTGAGAAGTCCAAACATGTCACCAAGCATGAGACCGACTGTGTCTCCAAAGCCCCGTTTTACTCGCCGCCGTTCCTTGTTGATTATCAATAGAAACTCGTTATCTGCGACCACACTGAAAAAAAATTATTTTCGTGATAGATATAATGACTTATCTGCAACATTTTACCGATTTGGAGATAAATGTAGAAACATGTGTATTAAAATTAACCAAAAACAATATAAAATATATCCCAAAGAACCTTAATGCGTATCTCGTAAATTTTATTTCAATGAGATATTCAAATTTTTACAATAGCAATATTTTTATCTGTTTTGTATATGCATATTTAGCTATTTCAGTTCTACAGTTTATGTGTAAAAGAGATAACTATTTTAACCCAAGTCCAAATAAAGTATATCGCAGTAAAGCATATTTATTGTCATGTGGGAAATAATTTCAATTTCTAAAAGTTATATATAATTTGTTAATTTTCGTCATAAATATAAAATTTATTAGCTCAATATGCACATGAGAAATATACATCTCGGATTTTAATTTTTTTAAGACGAACTCTAACCAGAGTTCTGGTCAATCAGATTCAGATATAACTTATCTGCTCTGAGACAATAAATTTTTGTATTGGTTTTGGATTGAACCAATGAATTAATGGACAAATATTAAAATCAATCAAAACGAGATAAAAAATGATAAAATGTCACATTGAAATGAGTAATAAAAATATCCAAACTGAATATGTAAGCCATCCTAAATGGTTAAAATAAATATTGAATTTAAGATGAATATAAATCTTTGTTTAATAAAAAAATACCTTGTCCAGTTATAATTATATAAAATAGAGAAAATTCCTATATTTGATATCGATATATTTTATAACGAATTTAGTATTTGTTTTTAACTTTGAGGAGTATATACCGAGCTAAGAGAGATATGTTTATGTCTCTAAACGTTATAAAAATTTAGATATATTTTTCATTTTTACAGATATAAAATATTCTTGCCCGAAACGAGATATATTTTATTTGAATTTTTGATTTATAGATGGCTAATGTGTAAGAATCACAACACAATCAGTTTCGAACAAATGAGACTATTGATTTGAAAAAATCAGTCTTCTCATCAGGTCGCGACGACTGATGTTGTATTATTACATTGGAATATTGTCTATATATATAGAACATACCATGTAGTTGTACTACTAGCGAATTACTGCATAGCGTACGAAATTTGATTCTTTCACATTTCCATCTATATTCTATTTTAACAACTAACTTTTCGCATTCACGAATTTTATTATATATTTTATTTTATATTTTATTTTTTAACACCATTACAATTGCTAAAACCAAAGTAAAATATATATATTTTATATCTAAAAATCTATTTAAAACATATCTCCGTGGGCAATAATTTCTCTCAGTGCAAGTTTTTGAATTGCCACTGAAGTTGTTGTAGGATTATGTCGCATCTTAAGTTAGAGAGCTAGTTGCAGGCTGCTTCCAATTCGATCTGAGCTTCTTTAAAAACTTCTATCTCCTCCCAATAACTCGTTATGTTGTAGTAAATTACTATCGTCCATTTCATGGCTACCACTTCAAGTTTGCCTATATCCTCGAAATATATCCTAGTCGAATGCTTGAATGGTGTAACATCGATCTAGGCCTGTGCCAAACCTAGTATGCAGCAAATTGAAAATATTGTTAGGGCTAGATAATTTGCTTTGGTCGCGCTCTTCGCATGTCTATGAGGTTGCCGTCTCAGGGATTGGTTGTCCTTTGCTGCATGGAGCTGTGTGGTATCATTACTCTCTGGTGCAATTGTTATATCTGAGTGCATTTGTCTAGGCTCTTTGATGGTTGCTGCTGTGTTTTGTTTCCATCCTTAGTTATTGTTGAACGGACATAGTCACTATTTTGTTGATTCATGTTCATCTGATCCTCTGAGTTGTTAGTTATGGGTAGGCGACATACCCTTGTGATATTTCGTTTAAGCGTGTTATCTTTGTATTTAAGGGAAACTACTCTGACGAGTCCATCTTGTCCAGGGTGTAGTTCGAATACCCTTGCTAGTGGCCAGTGTGTGGGAGGTAAATGTTCATCCTTGAAGATCACCAATTCTCCTACTCGAAGGTTAGGTTGTTCAAGCAACCATTTTGGCCTATGTTGTAATCGCGAAAGGTACTCCGTGTGCCATTTCTTCCAAAATCCTTGACTGAGTTTGGTTAGCAGATTCCATCTTGTTGTAATCTGGGTACCTTCGATGTCAGGCTGTGGCATTGCTATGTTGGATTTCCCTGTTAGTCATTTGAAAGAGGAGCTAGTGGCCTAGAATTCAAACTAGCCTCTATTTGTGCTAGAAGTGTTGAAAGTTCCTCAAAGGTTAAAGTATGAGTTCCAATTATTTTGCGGAGATCAACATTTCTCTTTCGTCGATTTTACTCCCGCTTCCCATAACCCTCTGAAGTGAGGACTTCCCGGAGGCACAAAATGCCAAGTAGTGCCCATTTGTGCTGTTCTGCCTTTAATTTCAGCTTCTTGTTGTTTAGCATGCTTACGTAGTTGTTTGCCTGCTCCGACGAAGTTTGTCTCACAATCACTGAATATTTTCAGACCAATTCCTCGTCTTGATATGAATCGTTTGTATGCGGCTAGGAAGGCATCTGTTTATAGGTCACTCACGAGTTCAAGATGAATTGCCTTTGTGGCTAGACATATGAATATAGCAATGCAACCCTTTGTTGTTTTGTTACAGCGGCCTTTCCACAATTTTATGCTGATTGGACCTGCATAGTGTACTCCACTATTTGTGAACGGTGGTGCAGGGCTTACCCTTTCTTTTGGTAATATTCCCATTAGTTGGTTCGTCGCCAACTTCCTTGACCTAATACAGATTATACATTCGTGTATGTATTGACGAATTTTTTTTTTAGCATTTATTATCTAATATCGCCCTCTCGCAGGTGTGCTAATGTTGCTTGATTGCCACCATGTAATGTTTTTAAGTGAGCATACTTGATGATTAGTTTTGATAATTTGTGACTTCACGGCAGTATTATTGGATGCTTTTCTTCATATGAAAGCTCCGAATTTGACAGTTTCCCTCCGACCCTAAGTATATTATTTTGGTCGATGAATGGAGTGAGAGTTATGATTGCGCTTCCCTTTTGTAAATTTTGATTTGTTTTTAGTCGTTTTAATTCTTTTTCAAAAGCTTCCCGTTGGGCGATTCTGATTATGGCCCTTAGCGATATGTCTATTTCTTCTGGTGTGAAATGTGAAACGTTTCTGGTGTTTGGCATTATATTAGATCGAAATCGTAGACAGTATGCAATAGTGTAAACAAGTCGTTGTATTGACGAGAATCGAGTGAATTCAATCACTCGGGTTTCCGCTGTTGTTGTTAATGTTCTTATGGACTTGCATTCCATGCTGTATATACCACTGCATCATACACTTGATTAGATGCGTCACAGAAACCGTGTAATTCAATTTTGACTTGGGTGGTGTAGTGTGTCCATCGATTAATTCTAATTTTCTCTAACTGTGGTAGTTCTAGTTTGTAGTTGGACCATCTCTTCAAATTTTGAATTAAGTTTTTCATCCCATCCTACGCCAGATGCCCATAAATCTTGAAGCAAGATTTTCGCCTGAACTACCACGGGTGCTAACCATCCCAGCAGATCAAAAAGCCTAGATGCTTCCGATAGAATTGTTCGTTTGGATATCGCTGGTTTAGTTCCCTGCAAAGACACTTTAAATTGAAACGTATCTGTTGCAGAGTTCCAGAGGAGTCCTAGAGTTTTTGTTGTCTCATCAAATTCTATCGTGTGTAGACCAGTTTCTTTAAGGCTCTCTGGAAGTTCTTCTAATATTGTCTTATTGTTGTTGACGCATTTTCTAAGGTTGAAAATTGAGGTTGCTTTTTTTGTTCACGACGGCTTTTCAATTTTTTGACAGAAATTCAAAAACAAATTGTATATTGTTTACTGAAAACTCTACCGAAAAATAAAAACGCGATGTCAGAAACACGCTCATGTAGTTAACTTGCGTTTTCGCATGCGTATCCGCATGCGTAAATTCCGCACGTGTGTTTCCAGCATTAGTCATTCAAAAAAAAGATGTAGGAATATGAAAACAAAATTAATCTACCTTTTAAAAAGGGAAGGGTTTGTAGCTCTTTCTCTGCGCAGCTTTTGCCTTTGTTATTGTGTTGGCCCCAGATAATAGATCATCCACATAGAAATCGTTTAATGCGAGTTTGGACCCAATCGGATATTTTGATGCTTCCTCTATGGCCAGTTGTTGTAGAGTTTTTGTGGCCAGATAGGTTGCGGAGGCTGTTCCATAGGTAACTGTTTTTAATCTATAGGCTTTCATTGGCATATTTGGATTTGTTCGTTGAAAGTCTTGATCTTGGCTGGTTACTTGTATTTACCTGAACATTTTCTCAATGTCCGATGCAATAACATAACGATGTTTCTTCCATCTGATCAATATTGTTTTAAATTGTCTTGTAAGGTTGGGCCTACTTGCATCATTTCGTTTATAGATGTGCCCGTTGTTGTTTTGCAGGAAGCATCGAATACTACTCTTAATTTCGTCGTAGTGCTATCTTCTTTTAAAACGGCGTGATGTGGCATGTAGTATACTCGGGAAAGATCCGTACCGGAATCATTTTTAATTTGTTCCATATGGTTGAGCTGGATATACTCGTTGATGAATTTCTGGTATTTCCTTTTAAGGTTGTCATCTTTCATGAATCTTTTTTCGATTTGAAACAATCTTGCTGCTGCTTTGCTTTTAGATTCCCACTTCTTTTAATTTTTGAGTGGTATATGAACCTCATAGCGCCCATTTTTCAACCTCTTGTGTGTGTTTTATAATGCTCTTCACACTCCACTTCATCCGTAGTTAGAATTCGCTTTGGATGTAGTTCTTCATATACCCAAAGGCGCTTGGGTTGGTTATCAATATCATAGCTACTTAGCTACTTAACATAGCTACTTAGTCGAGTGGTTGGTATGTTGCTCGCCTGAGTTAGACGGCCGTATATTATCCATCTTATTTGTGATTTTTGAGCAATACAAAAAAATACAAAAAAAAAAAAAAAAAAAAAATATTACACAAATTACAAAAAGGGGATGTCATGGATCGAATTGAGGAATTAGAGATATATAAAAATAGAAATAATGTACATCTACAATAAAATCAACTCAAACACTAAAAAGCATACTCAATTTTCTTAGAAAAAATGTTGATTTTAAAAGGTCGCAGAATTAACTTATATTAAATAATGATAAAATATATACAAATTTCATTGTTATTTGAAATAAATCAATATTTCCCTTTACCTGCCTGCCTACACAATTGTGTGGGTAAGGGAAAAGAATCATGTGTCAAATTTTTTTTAAATGTATTTTGGACCAACATACACTTAAATTGTTTCCGCCTGAAAAATAACAATATAATATAACTGTATTGTAAATAAATAATATGTTATCAAAAACAAATAATTAATTTGTTATATAATTTATGTTATCAAAATATAATGCTTTTTTCAAAAAGAATTCCGATTTAACTAAGATTCGTTAAAATACGAAAGACATTAAACCTGTCGTTTTTTATCCACACATTTGTGTGGGTTGGACTTATTTTGATGAAAAAAAAATTTGTCTGGCAGGAAAAGGGATATATCAATATCTTTTCAATCTATTTAAACTAATATTTATAATAAAAATTTTCCGAAAATATTATTGGTATTCCGCGATTGCACTTGGACTTAATATTTCAAATATCTCTATAAATGTACATATGTATATATGTCGATATGTATATATTTATTTTATGTAACATGCTAATTAAGGTACTCTTACCAATTCTGGCTTATAAAAATAAAAAGGAAAGTAGTCGTAGATATCCACTCCGTGCCTTCGTTCTTGAAAGGTACTTTTCAGTTTCAGTTTAATAGCTTCCATCTGCGAATCTGCAACACAGTTCTTAAAAAATTCTTTGTGTTCTATATTTAATTCTAATGAAGTCGTTGTTGATTCATTAATACTAAATGACCGTATGTGCCGTCAATTTTATGTCTTTTATCATTTATATTTTTTAATTTATATGCTAAGAATTCAGTATTTGTTTCGGGATTATAAAATATATCCTAAACATAAAAGTTATCAATTAAAATTTTTCATAAACAAAAATGATTAATTATTATTAATATTAGTAGTTTTATTAGTATAAAGAACTATACTAAGCACAACAACTGAAAGTGATATAAAAATTAATAGGTTCTTACAATTCCGCCACATTTACTGGAAGTCGTTTTAAAGCTTGGAAACAAATTAATCGCTGCTGTAGCAACTGCAATTTTTTTCCTTCTTTGGATAATTTCACAAAAATTTTCCTTAAATAATTGGTTTATAATTTTACGAATATTCGTCTGTTTTTTTTGGAAAGAGTGTTTTTTTCATCATACTCCTGTAAAACGGCTGGTTCTTCTACATCACCTTACAAAAAACTGTGCAATCCCTTTCCATCATCACATAAAAAGCACAGGTTAGTTTCAAAGAAAACGAAAAAAATCAAATGACACGAGCTTATTCTTTTTTAAATAAGAAGTAAATTCAAAACTTATCGAAAAATTTATTGAATAATTTTATTAACTGTAAAATAATTAGAAAAACTACGTGTATGATTATATATGTTTCATTTTATACTTACTTGTGAGGTAACTAGTAATTCTGGTCCAATAATCGCATCACATTTTGTTAAATTTGTGCTCGTATAACTTGTTACCACGAGTTCCACTTCAAAACAAGCACATTTACCGACCTGTAACACTACGTCTATTAAACCGTCCACGGCTATTACAATGCCATCAAATTTCAAAGAAAATTCATATGAGCTTTCTATTGGAATGTCGCTTATCACTATAATTTAGAAAACCACTTTACCAGGACTAACCTTCGAGTTTCTAAGTACTTGTATTTACAGTATGTGCAACAAGAGCGTGTACGGCAAAAACCTGAGTAAAAATAAACCTATGATTTTTTTTGTTTTTATTATGAAAGTTTGTTGTATTTTCTAGGGCGCTATCAACTAAAACAAAGTAAAGTCACCCTTACTTTTAATAATTGCCTGGCTCCTTTTGTTCATACTATCAACAAGTGGTACATTTTCAGCTTAATCTTCATGAGTGCCCATAAATTTTGATCGGATTTTAATTAAGTGCCTGAGATGGCGAATCCAATGTTGCGATACCCTTTCTGAGTTTAAGTTTCGAACAGAGTAGGCTATGGTGTTTTGGATCGTTGTCTTCATGCAAGATCCATTTAGAGTTCCCTGCTCCAAACCATTTCAGGATAGATGGTAACAAACCTCGTGAATAAATTTTATTCAGGAAAAGTGCGTTTAGGTTCCGTGTGGAAATGATTAATTTACCAGAACCTTGCTTAGTGAAGCATCCCTATACATGGAGCTAGGGTGGGTGCTCAGTTCGGACAATCCTTTTTATTGCTTAGTTTGCCAAACATGCCTTTTAACGTTAAAACCCCAAAAGGACGACTCATCAGTAAACACAATATTCGTAAAATCATTGTTTTTATGTTCATTCGCCCACTATATTTGCTTTTCTATGTATTTTTGTATTGCCACTGGTTTGACTAAAGTATTTCCATATGCGTAGTCATGTTCTTTCGTATGGTTGTTTTTGGTAAAATGGTATTCTTTTTCGCCTGTACAAATGTTTACGACTTTTTTATATAGTTTCTACCGACATTTTTGGTCATTTTGGATGTGCACTTAAAAACACCGCTTCAAATCGTTTTTTATAAATCGCACATATTTTTTCCATATATGTTATCCGCTAAACAGTTGCAGTTAAACTAATGTTTGTTTTAGAGCGCCCAAGAGGAATCATTGGAAAACCGATATAAGCCCCGCCCATATTTGTTCCTATAGTTTTAAGTATAGTTATGCCGTACACGCTCTTGTTGAACATACTGTACTTACTTAATTGTAGTAGCTCACTAGAAGAAAAATTTTCAAATAGTTTTTTTAAACTTTTATTTGCGATTTTATAATTTACTTTTATAAAATTTAGATTCTCCATTTTTTAATTATTATTTTTGCATTGACACTTAAGAAGGAAACTCCTCGAACTTATACGAGTATTTGAATCTAATTTTTTTATCCACGCAGAATCGTGTTTCAAAAAACAGAAAAACACATATAATTTACCGTTGTTAAACAGTTGATGAAATTAAATTTTAATTTGAAATACTTAAATTTAAAAAATATATAGCTAAATTTTAATATAAGCTACTTAAAAATGGTTCTAATTTATTTAAGTAACTAAAATTAAATTTTAATTCGATATATTTAAATTTTAATAAAACGCTGTTGAATTTTAATATAAGCTACTTAAAAATGATTCTATTACTGATAATAGTAATAACATGATTTAAATTATAATTCCAATAAAGTATAAATAAGTTTTAAATTTTTGGAAAAATTACAATTTAATTTGAGAAGGTTATAAAAATACATGTAATCTTTTGCTGGGTTAAAATAGTAGCATACAATTTTTTACCGTGTAGTTGTAGTAAGCTCGAAAATAGTTTGTCCTGGTTCAAATATTTTAGGATCTTCTCTATTTCTATTTAGGTTATTAATTATTTTTTCCTTTTGTTTGAGGTTATGATCACTTACTAAATTTTGAACAAGTTCGTAATTTTTCCGAATATTTTCCAAAGTTTGATTTGGTTGGGGATTTGAACTTTTTGGGATTGAGTCTAAATGACTTATATGTCCTCTGTATAGTTCAAATGGGGTGAGATTTGTGGATATGTGTATTGAATTATTATATGTTAGAATTGTTTCATCCATAAGTTCAGAAATTGATATCTTTTTATTTTTCGAAAATATTATTCTGGCAATTTCCGTTATTGTGGAGTGTAATCTTTCCACCGGACTATTTCCAGTGCTGGATTTAGCTGTAGTGAAGTAAAGGTTGATATCATACATGGATATGAAATTTCTAAATAGTTCAGATGTAAATTTGGATGCGTTATCCATAACAATTTGGTTTGGGATACCGTGTTGAGAAAAACAATTTTTAAATTTTGAGATTATGACTTCTGACTTGCGACTAGTGATTTCGTAAGCAAGAGCGAATTTTGAGAATTTATCCAATATGGTTAAGAAATTTTTACTTCGAAATGAAAATATATCACAATGAATTATATCCATTGGAGTATTTGGGGTTGATGTTAATTTATATTTAACTTTCATTGGATTTCGTTCGTATTTATTTAAATTACACGTTTCACACTGTTTAACGTAATTACTTATTAATTCTCGCATGTTAGGAAAATAATATATTCGTTTTAGTTTAGCATAGTTTTCATTGATACCTCGATGATTTTTATTATGACAATTGATGATAACTTCCGTTTGTTTAGTTGAATCACCTATGTTTTCTCGTATTTTCTTTGTTCTTACAACTTTCAATCCTGAGTCACTAAATTTTTCGATAAAAACTTTTTGGATTGTTTGAAATACGTCATCGCTGCACATGATTGCTGCGAAAATTTTTGTGTTGAAATATTTAGAGAATATTTCTATAATATCTTCTTCACTAAACTTATTTTTTCGTAAAATAAATCTTTTCTTCTTTAAATGTTTTATAAAGAAAGTTTCTTTAATTTTGTCGTAATTGTTGTCGACTTCCAAAACGACTTGAGTTTTGAACTCATTTAAAATTGAATCTGTTTCCGAGATTCTTTTTGATAACTCGTTTGGCTCTGATAAACCGTCATCACCAATGGTTATATTATTAAAATTGTGTATAATCCCTTCTAGGTTTCCTTCTGAACCCAAGAGATTTATATCTGTTTTATCCACTTGTGGATGTTTGATTGAATCATTAGTCTTTGGCCATGATAAACCGTCATTTCTCAAATACTTATTGAGTTTTTTAATCTGCTCGTCTTCTTCGAGCCTAGATAATGCATCAGCATTTGTGTTTAGGGAACCTTTTTTGTGTATGATTTCATAGTCACACTCTTCAAGCTTCAATCGTCAGCGAACTATTTTCGAATTTGGTTCTTTACAATTAAATAACCAAGTTAAAGGTTTGTGGTCAGTTACTATAGTGAATTTTTGACCATATAAGTATGGGCGATAATATTTGACCGACCATACTATACCTAGTAGTTCCTTTTCTATCGTGCTATAGTTGCATTCAGTTTTTGATAGTGTCCTGGATGCATAGCAGCCCCTAATGCCACATTACTCGCATCGGTGGTCAATATAAAAGGCTTGCTAAAATCTGGATACTGTAATATAGGTTCCGATGTTAAAAAATTTTTGCAAGTTTCAATACAATTTTTGAATTCTTCATTCAGAATTAATTTGGTGTTGGGATTTTTTTCAGCATGCTTGTTAATGGTTTTGTTATTTTCGCGAAGTCTTTAATAAACTTGCGATAATAGCCAATTAACCCTAAGAAACTCTTGATTTCTTTTTGAGTTTTTGGAATTTTGAAATTAGTGATTGCTTCGTTTTTCGTTGGATTTGGCTTTACTACGTTATGAGTTACTATATGTCCCAAAAATCCGATTTATTTTTGTATGAAATGTTTTTTATCGATTTGGATTTTTAAATTAGCTTGTTGTACTTTTTGAAATACTTTCTTTAAATCGTTAATATGTTCTTGGAGGCTAGTACTAAATACTATGATGTCATTCATATAGGAGAGTACGTGATTCCCTTGAAGTTCACCCAAAGTATTGTCCATCACCCTTTGAAAGGTCATTCTTACGAATTCGTAATGCCCGCCTTCAATTCAAAATCCCGTTTTCTTTATATCTGATGATCTAATTTCAATTTGATGGAAACCGGCGGCTAAATCTATAGTGGTGAAATACATAGATTTGCCTAATTTATCCAAGATGTTATTTATGTTTGGCAACGGGTACTTGTCGTCTATAGTTTGTTTATTGAGCTGTGTATAGTCGATAACAAGACGCCATTGCTTATTTCCTTTTGAATCTGGTTTTTTCGGTACCATCCATATATTGGACAGGACCAAGGACTATAAGATGGTCTAATGATACCTTGATTCAAAAGTTTTGCAATCTCTTTTTTTATTTCAGATTTTTGATTTTCCGGGTGTCTGTATTGTTTGACATACACCGGTTTGTCATTATTTAGGTTTATTTCATGGTTTACATTGTTTGAAAATGTTAATTTGTCACTATCTTTATAGAAAATATTTATATACATATATATATATATATATATATATATATATATATATATATATATATATATATATATATATATATATATATATATATATATATATATATATATATATATATATATATATATATATATATATATATATATATATATATATATATATATATATATATATATATATATATATATATATATATATATATATATATATATATATATATATATATATATATATATATATATATATATATATATATATATATATATATATATATATATATATATATATATATATATATATATATATATATATATATATATATATATATATATATATATATATATATATATATTTATATATATATATATATATATATATATATATATATATATATATATATATATATATATATATTTATATATATATATTTATATATATATATATATATATATATATATATATATATATATATATATATATATATATATATATATATATATATATATATATATATATATATATATATATATATATATATATATATATATATATATGTATATTTTACTTAATGGTTCAATGTAAAATGGTTTTATACAGGATGTTACTTTGTTGTTTAGAGGTATACTATATTAGGAGTTTGTAATATTTGCTCATTTAGATTAATGTTTGCTGCTAGGTCCATTAATGCTTCGCACCCTAACAAACCGTCAAACATTTTGTGAAATCTGAATAGAAATAATTCTAATGGATTTTGGAATTCTTTAAATTTTAGGATTGTTTTTTGAGTTATCGTAGTGGTTTTAAATATACTTTTAATTTCGATATTAGTTGGTATAATTATTTGAGATTGTTTAACATATTCGGGATTAATATATGGCTTATTTGCTCCCGTATCTACTAAGAATTTAAGTTGGTTGTTATTTAGATTTAAAATAACAAAAGGTAGATTAGATGATTGATAGTTATTGATTTCATTCAATTGTCCTTCCTGCTGAAAATCCTCGTCGTCGATTGTTTGACTTTCAATATTATAGTGAACCTGTTTGTAAGGTTCTCTCGGTTCTACTTTTACTTCCTGTTTTATCGGATATCTATTTGGATTGGGATTATTCCGTGAAGGATAATTGTTTGGTGTGGGTTTAAAATTATTCCGTGGAGGATAATTTTGAGACGATGATTCATAATTATTCCTTGGAGGCAAATTTTGAGTTGATGGCAGTTGAATATTCCTTGCGGAATAGTTATGAGACGTTGACGGTTGATCACTATTATTTTTAAATCTCCAATTATAAGAATTTTTCTTACTATGTTGAGCAGGGTTTTTAATTCTTTGAATATTTTTCTCTTGATTGACATATTCTAGTGCCTCAGCCAATGTTTCTGGTCTTCTGGCCCGTAACCATTGTACCAGTGGTTCGTTAATTCCACCCATAAATATCGTTAAACCCATTTGCAAGTACAATTTTATTTTTGCATCGACAATACATTGTTCTAATTTTTGTAGTTTTAGTTGATTTGAGAGTAAACTATTTATTTCTGTTATTTTATTGTACAAATGGTTGTGATTTAAATTACTCTAAACTAAATTATGTAATTGGAAGGTTAAGGTCGATTCATCGCGTTTATCAGCGAAGTTTAAAATCAAAGCTTGTTTTATGGCTTCCCAACTATTATCGTTTATATTTTGGGTTAATAGTATGTCACTTGCTTTACCCACTACTTTATTTCTAATTCCAGATATAAAAATTTTATAGTATTCGCTTTCTTTAATCTTTTCACACAAACTTAATATACTATCTACGTTATTAACAAAGTGGTAAACAGAATTTATATCGCCTTCGAATGGCTTGATGTTTTTAATCACATCTGGCAACGAAAAAATTTTAATCGTCTCGTCTACTAATTTTTCCATTTGTAGGCGTTTGTATTCTTTCAATCTTTTACCTATCTGAATCGGACTTATTTTTACCTTATGAACGTCTATGTCGTCTTGAGACATGCGTTCATGAACACTTTATTTTATCACTTTTTTATTTTATCACTTTTTGTTTTTGTTGTGTTACTCTATGATTTGCTCTCATAAGTAACGCGGATTATTTTTTCGAGTAATTCTACCCGGAGTTCACAAAAATAGTTTCCAAAGTAATTATGAATTTTATTTATTAAATTACAGTTTTATTTTTTAATGCTAATTATGCGTTTTATTTATTGTGTACTGATGGATGTTGATCTGATAACCGATGGGTCACTGATGTTACATATCTATGTATATATGTATATTTATATTTACTGTTATATACATATTTAATGTAATTACAAATTATTGCAGGGTACAAAATATTTTTCCACCAAAAGCAGCTTCTTGATAACTGCTGTTTTAAACCAAGACGCAATACGGAGAAAAAACATGTTAGGATATAGGTAGAGGCTTTCCAAAAATTAGTGGAATTTTTTCCATTAAGCGACATGGATATGATGCTCAAACTGAACTGGCGGTGATATTGTTTTTCTAACAGCTGGATTATCTTATCGTACAGTTAATGCTATTCAACATACAAACAACATCTATATTTAATATAATTCAGAGAACGATGAGCATAACTTTAAAACTAATGCCTAAAATAATATCGATTACTAAGCAAGAAAATTTGAAAGCTCAACGTATTTATTAAGTTTGCGAATCGGGCGAGATCATCAATTTTTGATAAAGCTGTGGAGCCATCGATGGCACCCACGTCAAAATAAAGTGCCCAACGAATCGTCGCGATGAATACATAAATAGAAAGTTGCACTACAGTATTCAAATGTAAGGGTTGGTTTTGGAATTATTATTGTATCGATTAATGTAATAAAAAATATGTTATTTTTAGCCATTTGTGATGCTGATCATAAATTCGTGAACATATCGCTCATTTGCTGTAACAGTGAAACAACTCAAAATTCACTCATTCGAAGTAAGATATTCGAATCAAACGATTCCCAATAATTCATATCTTGAGGAATTTGTATCAAAACATACCCTATTATGAAGTTATTTCTAAAGGTAAAATTTCATATAAAAATCTCAATTAGCGAAAAGAATTAATATTTGAAGATGTTGGAAACTATCCTAAGAAATAATTAAAGAATTATAAAAGTTAAAATCCGTTTGAGGATATAGGAATAGGAAAAAAATTATTTTACTAATCAGAATGTATTTTTATTTACTTTTAGAAACGCCTTTTTTACAATTTTGAGTGAGATTTTCAAATCGTTTCCCTGAAAAATTTAAAATTTTGGATTGTGTCACTCTTGGAGCAAATTAGCCATACGTGTTGGGTGACGAGGATCCGTTCATGACCAACGAGTTCTTCGGAATAGTGACGTCTATTTCAGTCCTAATAAAAAATGTCAACCACAACGTTACCTTTTACTTGGTGACAGTGGATAAAAATTAATCTTGGAACCCATTTCTATCATAACCTCTTTCAATGAAAATCGCTCTTTGACGCACCAAGAAAAACAATTCAACCGTCTGCATAATAAGGCAAGGATTACAGTGGAACAAACTTTTGGACCATTAAAGACGAGAATGTGATGTATTTTTTGAGGGCGTTAGAAAACAAGATAAAAAATTGTACGAAGATTGTTGGCATTTGCTGCATACTTCATAATATTTGCTTTAATGCCGGAGATTATATAAGTATAGACGAAGAATTTCAAATTAAAATTGATCTCGTTGAACAATCCCAACAATTTCGAACCAGCGCCACATAATTTAGAAAAAATTTTTTTTTTTTTAATATAATGAATTTAATTAAAAAAATAATGAAATATAAATAAACTTAAAAAGAAAAAATTCGTTTAATATTCAATTATCATAATTCATACTTCAATATATTGTTATTTCGATTCATATAAAGTGTACTTGATAACCAAGCACACGTCAGTTCACAATATAGTCCTAGTCACTATCTAAACTAGATATTTTTACTTCAAGGAAGCATTTTTTGCCAACTTTAGTTATTATTTTATTATTCTTTTCAATCGATTTGATAATTTTACCATCGCTCTTCTTAATGTGTTCAAATAGTCTTTCTTTAAAAAATTTTTCCGTGTGGTTTTGGACGCTACTGCTCTCAATTTCTGAAGATTCAGAAGCTATCTCTTACTTAACCCAGCCATCAATGTTATAGATTTCAGTTGCGGTGAACAGTCCTCCTCCATTGAGTGATATTCAATTAAGTCTTCCAAATAAATTGGGAGTGAGGATAGTAACTGCTAGCTACGTCGCTTTCGATTAGTGACGGTGGTTGAATATTATGTTTTGTAGCCACAATGCCGTTAATTTTTTCGAAAAAAAATCCAATTTGGCGCATTAGTTGCAGTTGGTGCGGTTCCAGTTTTTTGGGTCTTTTAATTTTTTATATATATCTGCGGCCTTTCAACAGAATCATTTATCTTGAGATAAGTGTTTATTATGAATTGGTTTTCATTCAATCGAATTTTTTGGTTTCTATATACTGCCAATTTTTTATTAAAATCGAGCCATTAATAAGGAAGCTATAACTATAAAACAAAACCACTTATGTTTCCAATTACCATTTATGATTTTTTAAAAATCACTTAACTCCGACTTTTTTATATTGACCCTATTGAGCTTTGTATGATATAAGTGATATTATTTAAAATATTTTTTAGCAATGTGGGAGAAATAAATTTAGAAAAAACACTTATAACAAAATAAGTTATTATTCTGAATAGAACAATTGCTTTTGGATAAACTTAAATCGGGATAAGTTTTTTTTATAAAAACATATTGACTTAAATAAATTGAAAAATTATTTTACTTATATTGTGATATCAGTTAAGTGATTATTCTATATTTGAAAAATCGAAATAAAGAATCTAATATCAAGTTAAGTGGTTTAAATAAATTCATACACATTTAAAGCTGTTGAGTTAAGTTGTTTTACCGGAACGTAATTGTTAAGCTTTATAGTGTAAATTAGTGAATTTTCATCAATCTTCTAAAATTTAGTAAATAATTACTAGATTTGAATAGGTAAGAAACAAATATTTATACATTATTTATAAATTTCGAAATACTGTATCAACGTAATGTAAAGGAAACTTGTTATCACGGGGGCAAAAAATGGCCTTGTTAGCCAAAAATATGCGAAAAATCCAGAACCAAGCGTGTCACTTAAACCATCATCACGCAATTATTCGGTTACAATTCCTAAAAATAGTGCATGTTGCGAAAATCGTACATTTCAAAATCCCAAATTAAGTGAAGTAGATTCAAAGCCTTTATTTACGCCAGTTGTACGCAAAGAAACGAATTCTATTTATAATAGTGGCCTGCCGAGCAATGAACAAATATTAACGAAATTGCATGCAGAGACTATCACGAAGGATACAAGTATTTCGATAATTTCGATGGTAGTGGTAAGTATTAAAATATTAATATGTTTTTCGATGGTGCACATAAACTTAATTTATAGTATTTTAATCCAGAAAATGAAAACGCAATGATGGATAGTTCAGCAAACTTAGACGATATTATTGGGACTTGTGATGGTAAGAATTTATTTGTTATTATGTATGTTATGTGTGCACATAAACTTAAAACACATTTAACTATAGATTATGACCAATACGATGACAGTGATGCGGACCCGAACTATCAACCATCCTCCTCGTTTTGATTCTGATACAGAAATAGAAGAAGCGGCAAAGCAACTAGAAATGAATTTAGGTTCAGATATAGAACCAGACGAAACTCGACCATCTACTTCAAAGAACGCTATTCGTAAAGATCTTCAGCAGAAACGTAATAGTGGAAAATGTTATAAATCCGGAGACAAGATCGTAAAGGCGAGAGAATGTCGGTCTTTAGATGATTGTCGTAAAAAATGTAAATCAAGACTTACCTTTACGCAGTAAAACGAGATTTTTAAAAAGTACTGGTCTGTAGGCAGCTACGATCGTCGAGTATTACACGTAGTAGTATTACAGGAGTAATCATACCTGATTAACATACATCCAGTGAAAACCAAAACGGTTATAAAACGCCAAACAAATGAAAAAAATAGAAATTATTCATACAAATATCATTTCAACATCAATGATAATGTTGTAGATGTGTGTCAGAAATGCTTCAAGCCGTATACATACGTCGGATAAAAATCCGGGATTTTTCTATCCCATCGTTTTAACCAATTACATCACGTAAATTATACACCAGACACCCCTCTTTTCATACAAAAGAGTTGAAAAAAATTCAAAAAAAATCTCGGATATAAAAATCCCGGATTTCCATCCGACGTATGTATACGACTTCAGATACACATTAGGCGAAACTGATAATTTTTTAAAGTCAGTAGCTAAGAAAAAATTAGATACCTCATCTGAAAACTGTTTTGCAGATGGTCGGGGTAAAAGTATACCACCTAAAACTCTAAATGCAGACAAAATAAATGAAATGAAACAGCATATATTGTCCTTTCCGGCCTACGAAAGCCATTATTCACGGCGACACACATCTAAATTATACTTCCAATCAGATTTAACCATTGCCATCATGTATAAATTATATTGTCAGAAGTATCAACAGCCTGTTTCATTATCCAAGTATACTGCAGTTTTCAAGGGTATGTATAGATCATTTTCATATAAATATTTCTTCTTTGTACCAATTAGATTACGTTTCAAATATTGATAATTTTATGTACTTTTTAAATTTTTCAGAAATATTAATTAAATTTTACGACTATTTTCAGATATGAATATCAAATTCAAAAAACCTAAATTAGACATATGTAACAAATGTGAATTATTTAAAGCAAAAATAGAAGCACCAGCAACAGAGGATGGAAAGCAAATTTTAAAAAACGACCAACAAATTCATCACAAGCAAGCAGAAAGGGAGTACGAAGCTAAGAGAGAAGATAATTTGCTGGCTAAATCCTCAAACATAATCAAAACATTTACATTTGATTTGCAACAATGTTTGCACACTCCTTTCATGAAAACATCGGTTTCGTTTTATAAACGCCCACTATGGAAGTTTAATCTAACCGTCTATGATTGTGATAATGGACAGCCTATATGCTATATGTGGCATGAAGGTATTGGGGCTAGAGGAGGTAATGAAATTGCCTCCTGCGTTTTTGAACATTTAAAACAGTTACCACTGACCGTGAAAACTGCAGTATTTTACAGTGATTCTTGTTCCGGACAAAACAAGAATTGATTTGTTGCTACAATATTCTTGATTGCTGCAAATAATCTAAATCTAGATACAATCGAGCATAAATTTCTTGTTCCCGACCACACTCATATGGAGTGTGACGGTGATCATGCAATAATCGAAAAGAAGAAAAAAACTACCTTGGCCAAAATACACCATCTTCGCGATTGGTTTCAGTTTGTGCGAACTTGTGGTGTAAAACGAAATTTTGTTGTGACGGAAATGGGAAAAAATGAATTTCTCGTTGTTGTTTTATTGTAATGGTAGAAATGGAAGAATTTCCTACGAATGTGTATTTAATTCGAGATATACTGAAATAGACCAATGTACGGAACAATCACAACAAAACCATTACAATAAAACAACAACAACGTAAAATATAAAAGTAATTCGTACATAACGAAAAGTTAATTGGTAAAAATGAAGTATAGATGGAGAATATGAAAGAATCGAATTTCGTACGCTATGCAGTAATTCGCTAGTAGTACAACTACATGGTATTGTTCTATATATAGACAATATTCCTATGTAAAAATATCAACGTCAGTCGTCGCGGCCTGATGAGATGACTGATTTTTTCAAATCAATAATCTCATTAAGTTCGAAACTGACTGTTGCGATTCTTGCAGATCAGATCTTCCATCTATAATTCAAATTAAATTCTAAAAACAATATACCTGCCAAATTTATTTATTATTACAAAATATATTCCACGAACATTTTTTAATTGAGGTTACGTGTATTTGGTAGAATATATGATGATTTCAATTTAAAAATATTGTACTACAAATAAAAGAATATACACTACTTAAATCGACTGACTATTAGTTGCTTTCCAATCGATCACCGCAAGTACTTATAAGCACTTATGGTTTTTGTCTTTGCTACTCACAACTGTTCTACCATTTTATTATGAGTAGTTGAAAGCAGTTACGATAAATTTGTCCGCTAGGTGATTCGGTGTATTATTTTTCTATCAAAAATATAATTGAATGTCGTATGTGAAGCGCTAATAAAATTTCGGTATAGATAGATTTTATTAAAAAGTTATCATAAATAAACTACACATTTCTAGGTTATGTTTTGCTTTTGTAATTTTTTGTGCTTTCCAATCGACACTTTAGCCAATACACATTTTTTGCACTTACAAGTACTTGCGGTGGTCGATTGGAAAGCAACTATTTATTAGCTATATGCTTTTCTTTTCTTTACTCTCAATTTAACAAAAAACTCGCGAGTCTTGGAAGAATACAAATTTCTTGACATATTAGTCGTTGTCACTAGATTTGAAAATAAAAACACTATGTATTACATTCAGTCAATAAAAAAAATGTCAATAAATTTTTGGAGGCATTTCTGTTTAGACGTACTTATTCAAATAAGTCACCTCGCGAGGTTACTTATTTGAATAAGTACACTAGACTACCGTCCAAAATTGTTTAGGCACTGTCAAAAACAGCATAAAATAAATTAAAACTTAGTAAAAATGTAAAAAATATTTATTTTTTAGGTGCATACATACATATATTTATGGCAATATACTAAATAAATATCAAAATTAAAACGCTTTTTATGCTATTTGCCGTAGGCACTTGGCGAAACACACTTATACTTAATAAACACAATTTTATTAATCACTTGTTTTTTGTTTCGCAGAATATTTTGAATATTTTTCAAAAAGTTTAAAAAAATACTCGATCGATTTCGACTTGTTAGGTATGATACTCCTGATGATGACCTAACAAGTCGAAATCGATCGAGTGATTTTTTAAACTTTTTGAAAAATATTCAAAATATTCTGCGAAACAAAAAACAAGTGATTAATAAAAATGTGTTTATTAAGTAAAATTAAAATGCTTAATTTAAATTTTACTTTCATCTATGTGGCCTCCTCCTGATTAAACAATCGCGGCGCAGTCGAGGCATTCTCGCAATAAGTTTTACCAGAGTTTCTGGCGATATTGAGTTCCAAACTGATTGAAGTTTGTTCCACATAACAGTATAGCTGATGTTGGAGCTGATTGCTGTACTTCCTGGTAGAGTTCTTTTCACAGTTAATCCATAGGGTTAAAATCATGGCTCTGGGGAGCCATCTCATAATTTTAATCGTTCCTTCATCCTCTAAATGGCGAAGATAGCCTTTATATAATTTAGATGAATGTTTTAGTTTATTATCTTGTAGAAAGATAAAATTTTGACACAAAAGTCGAATTTCTGAAGGTATAACGTGGTTCTCCAAAACTTGGTTGGTATCCTTCTTTCCTTAGTATTTCGTAAATTTTCAAAACATCGCCTATACACTAGTACCAGCAAAACAGCGCCAATTCACCACTGAACCACCTCCATTCTTTACGTTAGCGGCAATACACTCTTTTTTGGCACGTTCATCCACAGATCTAATCACGAATATTCGCCTTCGAGTACCGAACACTTCTAATTTGGACTCATCCGTCCATAAAACCTTGTTCCAATCTTTTATCGTCTAATGTTGGTGTTCACGGGCCCATTTAAGTTGCTTTTGCTTATTTTGTTTACGTAGTAATGGTTTCTTCATAGCAATACGATTATGGAGTTCGGCTTCCTGTAGACGACGTTTAACCGTAGAAACATTAACTGGATTTGGATGACCAACATTTAATTCCACAGTCATTTCCGGTGCTGTTTTGCATCTAATCATCTTACTAGCAATCACTATTCTAAGATCATCAGCAGATTCGTTGCAATTGGTCTTCCACTACGTCTCTTATTAAGAAAACTGCCACATTCTCAACTAGAAAAGTTTATAAAACAAAAGTTATTTCAAAACAATCGCTAGTTTTTTTAAGTGTATATAGAAGGTAGACATTTTTTATACTTTTATACATTTTATAGGATTTGGCCATAACTCAATTTTTCTTAGACCGATTGTAATTTATGATTTATTGATTTATTTAGAATAAACTTTAGAATAAACTCACATTGCAGAATACATTAACAGTTATTTCGTGTCTTTACGTCTACAAACAACAAAGTTATGACCATTTAAAGGTGACATTTTCGGTAATTTAAAAAAAAAACTTAAAAATATCATGTCACAGTTACCGGACATCGGTTTCATGGGATGAAAGCTTCCAAATGACCCCTTCAATCCGCCATAAAACATTGTCGGCCCACCTGCAAAACACCCTGTATAAAAAATTGTCTGTACAGATAAATTTTTGTTCATAATTATTTGTGCACAGCAAAAATACTAAAACTAATTAATTTATAATAATTCAATCAGTTATATTTTAAGTCACAAAACCACAATAATCATCAAATTAACATAACATGTTTATTCCGTTTATTATGGCGTTACAAGTGGCTTCTTCAGTCCATCCAACATCACAAGGAATATGTACAAATCTTTTAAAAATGATTATCATTTTGCTTTTATGGATTAACAAACAAATTAATTTACATCGGCAATAATAACGCCACACCATTTAGAAGCACCAAATAACGGATTTGATTAAGTTTGCCCCTTAACAAAGTAATCGAACGAACACTGTTAGACGATATGCATCCCCGTATCATTAAGTGACCTCCACCAGAATGACGCGTTATTGCGGTGATGGTGATTGTACGATTAAACTTTTTAAGGCTTCGAATAGAAGAAATGTATCCAGGTCCCATCAAAAGAAAAATCTGATTCGACCGTCCATAAAATATTCTCTTCATATAAACTAGGCAAATATATTAAACCTTGGTTGTTACTCTATAGATTATGTTATTATTGAAAATGTTTCGTGTTTTATTTTATTACTGAATACAATTTATCTGATAATTTTGTATGCATAATTTAACACTTTTGATAGGGTAAGCTTATTTTGACCAGATCCATTTACAACATTGTATATATTATAACATTAGTTGGCCTCCCGTTCTTTGCAATCGCCTCTCCGCATTTGTAATGTCCAACATGTCCATGTTTCACCGCACGTTTCTTTATTTCTCCTTCAAACGTCACCATTTTTATATCACTTGTTTTGGAAAATCTATTTGGTTAATTTTTATATACAGCTTTAACGATCGACAAAAAAATGCGGTTTGAAGGTCAAATTTCAGTACACATCATTAAATAATTTAAATTTCGTACAAATATACTATAATATAATTTTAAATTAAATAAACAAAATCAAGTGGTTGTGGCCAACACCCGATTTTCTTTTACCACGAAGGATTATAAATTTCGAATATATCACACTTAAGTAATAAGGTGAAAAATACAATTTACCAAAATTTTGGTAAAAACTGTCTAGTTTAACCAAAAATCTTATATACTATGGTCTTGAACAACATTGTAAAAATTAAACAACCAACAATGCAAAGATTCACCCAGATCAGTCAATTTGTCTGAGCTGTACGGAGGTCAAATTTTTGTTGAAAAACAGCTGCTTAGTCAAGTAAAAATTGATTTTATGTTTGTTTATTTCTCGTTACGTTTGATACAATGTTAGAACTTACGCCGACCAATTTTTGCTCATAGTCGTATCTCTGAAACCATACACTTTACGAAAAATTTAGTATTTATTTAGACTGTTTTCGGGCAATTTTTGAATACCACGCCAGTAAGTCTTCCCCTTTTGCTGCGAACCATTCATCGAGCCATTTTCACATCTTCGTATGAACCAAAGCGCTGCTCAGCAAGTGAACCATCGATGCAAATAAGTGGTAATCGGGAGGAGTCAAGTCTGGTGAGTAAGCCACATGCGGTAGAACTTACCAGTTGAGTGACTCCAACGTGTCGCGAACCAGTTTTGCCGTATGTGATGGAGCATTTTTATAAAAAAAATGTCTTTATGTTGCCTCGAACGGTTCAAATCGGTCAATTGTTGTTGGTAACGTTTAGTATTAACCGTTTCCCCAGGTTTTACAGATCATAAGAGACCACGCCCCTCTGGTCCCACCAAACACAGAGCATCGTCTTTCTGCCAAAAGATTCGGTTTTGCGGTCGTTGTGGACGGTGCGCCTAGGTCCATCCATAATTTGTTGAGCTTGAGATTCTCAAAATAAATCCACTTTTTATCCCCAGTAACTGTACGATGCAAAGTAAACTTTCTTTTGTCCCGACCGAGCAAAATGTCACATGTGTTTTTGCGTTCAATTTGACGAAGCGCTGTAAAAATAGGTATTCGGGACCTGTCTATAGATTTAGAGTTAATTTTGTTTCAAAGGTATTTTTCAGGATTGTTTCTAGCATAACTTAATTTTCATCCGAATACCCAAAAATTAGTTTTCATATCAAAAATCATAATTGCAAAACTAAGGTTGTTTTTATAATCTGTGGAGAACTGAGTATATTTATAAAACAATTAGAACTCGAATTTTAAATTTTTAGGAAAATAAATCGAACTGCGCTATACCATTTCCTCTTTATTTTATAAAATATGAAAGCTAATAGACTTCTCTCACTATAATATAAAACGATGTATAAACATAAATCATTTCCAATTCTTCGTCCAAATTTACTAACAAACTTTCCCTTAGTAGTTAATGTCATATACAGAAAAAAATATATTATACTCGTACAACACCAAACTATTAATATTCCATAACTAGGTTGCTATAAATCAAAAATCTAAGTCAGGTACTGAAAATTTGATACAAATTTTTCTCTTGTTATCATGATAATACGATTACAGTCAACATATTATGCCCCTTAATATCTCTTGATTGGTTACAGATAATATTTAGAAAGAATGCGAAACAATCAACATAACTGAAAATAATGTGCAGAAAACAACAAATCCAAACAGAAGAAATTAAAGCCTTAGATAAAATTCTTTTCGTAGGTATGTACGAGTATATATTGTAAGTTTCACGCACCCCAAATATCAGTGGCAAAACGTTAAAATATCCAGAAAATATAATTTATTAGTTTCAAAGATTGTACATGTAAAATGAAAATACAAACGAGGAGATAAAAATCAAATAAATTTTTCTAAATAAAACCATTTTTCAATTTTAATTTATCATGCTTAAATATAGTTATTTATTGTGTGTATGAATATTCCAAGAATTAAATTATGCCATGTTTCTATGATACTAGCAGATTGTAAAATTCAGATATACCTTTATTATTGCAATTATCCTTTAGAAAACGCAGTTATGCTTTAGAAAAAACGGTTCCATTATACGTTTGAATAGACCTGTACCCTAATCATACAATTTTAAATAGTTATTATTAATTTAATTAATAACTCATTAGATTTTTAAAAAGTAAGAAACACCAAAATATTTTTGCTATGCATTCTATTGGTAATTTTTCAATAAGGGATGAATACAAATTTCAATAAACAATAAAACTATCCCGTTTTGAAATGTAATTATTAAATTTTTAAAAAAGGAAGTATTCGTACCCGTTTACTTTTTGTTTGTTTAAAAAAAAACAGTAAGATAAGAAAAATATAATTTTCAAAACGAGAAATTATTTAAGATTTTCATTACGTGACTTTTGTCTTAAGTTTTTTTTTATTAAATTATTACAAAATTATCTCCGGAAAAATGAGAAGAGTATTTTTAGAAAGTTGTGTTGATGTTATAAAATTAAATGAAAACAAAATAAATTTCAAACTAAAAGCAACCTCCTTCAGATAAGAATAATTAAATAGTGTTTAATTAGTTTTTGATTCATTATGCAAAAACCAAACAAACAAAAAGACATGCCATGTTAAGTTTTAGAAAATGTTTGCTGATTGTGGATTTTAGTTAGATTGAAAAAATTTAATTGTTGTCTTAGAACAATGAAAAAAATGCGACGAATGAAAAATTGTGTAAAATATAACTGAATGTAGGTTGCTGCACTTCAGTTAAAATATTGACTTCAAACATTCTTTCCAAAACTAACATATAAGGAGTCAATTCTAAGTGTCGTCGTTTTTCTATGCCGATTTTATTTCTATATTGATTTGGGCAAAGAGAACAGTACGTTTTAGGTTTGAGTAGTTGACACTTAGGCCATTTTTGGCTCATTGTGATACCACGCATTCATGCCACATCATTAACCCATTCACCTATTCACCTACTCACACAACTACAGTATACCACCTGCACAATGCAAGCTCCATGTCAACCTGTACGTTGATATGGACGGTGGGTCGACGCTGAATTCTGCACTCCATCGGAGGGTCTTAGTTGTGTTTATTAACATCACCGATTGTAACTGATAATGAAAAGTCGATTTGCATTCAGCCTGTGGTGGGATTCGAACCCAGTACCTCCCGGTCCAAGTGCCGAAGCCTTAACCACTGCACCACTTGTCCGGTAAGAGGACAGTAATACACGACGAATAATATACATCAGTATCAGATGAACGTAAATTTTATAGTGTTGTAGCTGTCAGGACCCAACACCACCAAAAAAGCATTTTGAAGCCAAAAATTTTGAAAGCGTGTTACTTCCTTTTTTCTACTTTTATACAGCGGTTATTCTTCAGCACTTTATTCGCTCTGTACCATGACATAGTATCTATTCGGATCACAAAAAATTAACAAAACCAATATTGGTTTATCCTTTACCCGCAGCTTAGATTAGATATTTTAGACCTATTGTCTTAATCAGGAAAGGCAGAAGCCTTCATAAAAAAAATCCAACATTTGTTTATTTTTTAATGCAGATTCAAAGTCTATTTCAATACCTATCCAGTGGTACCTTTTTTGTACTTGTACCATGCCAACAAAGTGATTTTTTGTCGAATGCATATAGCAGGCTCTCGAATTAAATTCTAAAAATAATTCAACAAGATCAATACAATAGCATGCCATGAAATATCTCGCTCGGAATTGTGATCATTCCCATATCGACGCCTAGCCTGAACGATCCTCTATTGATTACGTCTTCAACCGGAGCAAAGAAATGGATACCACACCAGAGGTAGCCAGCCGCACAAGTGATTGCACTAATTTATGCGGGGCAGCGCCAAAGTGAAGTGGCTCTACAACTAAATTTGAGCCGACTCTCCGTTCGTCGAGTGTGGCAGAGATATCAGGAAACTGGCGGCTTTATATGGCGACAAGGATCTGGCCGACCTCGTACGACAGCACAGCGTGTTGACCACTTTCTTGTAACAACATCGTTGGCAAATCGCCTTATGAATGGGGTTCAACTGGGACGGCGGCTCCAAGAAGTTCGTGAAGTCGAAGTCAGTCGGTGCATAGTTAGGAGACGACTTCGAGAAGTTGATGTGACTGCACACCAGCAAACGGACCGAAATTGACCACAGCCCACCGGCGAGCCCGTCGTGATTTCGCTCGAGACAATTTGAATTGGACAGAAGATGAATGGGGAACAATCCTGTTCTCTGACGAGCGCAGGATGTGTTTATATGGCACCGATGAACGCGGACGAGTATACAGAAGACAAGGAGAGTAATATGCACAATGTTGCATTGAAGAACGTGTCTCGTAGGGCGGTAGATCGTGCATGTTCTGGGGAGGCATATCACTAGAGGCGAAAGCAGATCTTGTTTGTATTCATCACACGAGCCAATACTGGCTGTCAATCAAGAAGAATGAATTCTCAACTGTACATTGAGGAAGTACTCGAAGAGTACGTCGTACCTTTTGCCGGGTTAATTGGTGAAAATTTTCTGTTTATACAGGGTAATGTGAGACTGCATACGGCTGGGGTAGTATACCAGTACCTTCAAGAGGTGGATGTGCCTGTTATGGAGTTGCCAGCTCGAAGTCCGGACCTCAATCCCATCGAACATTTATTGGACGAGTTGAAAAGAAGGGTTCTAGCCAGAGATGTTGCTCCAACGATTCTCCAGGAGCTGCAACAGGCGACCGTAGAGAAATGGGAGGCGATACCTCAAGATTTTGTGAAAACTTTGGTGAAATCAATGCATCATCGAATGCAAGCTGTGATTTGGGCCAAGGGAGGGAATACTTCATATTAATAAAACGGTTTTTGTTTATTTCCATGTTTAAGTTCGATTTTTATCCCTAACTTTCATGCTGACAAATTCACAAAAACGTGTACCTCAGATGTTTACCCCCAAAAATCAGTTTAATGGCACATAATAAATACAAAAAAGGTACCACTGCATAGGTATTGAAATAGACTTTGAATCTGCATTAAAAAAAAATTAAACAAATATTGGATTTTTTTTGTTATTTTTGAACTTTTGTGGAAAATTGAGCGTGCGATTTTTTTGCACCCAAGTGTATATATCTTTAGTAGAACTTGATATCTTTAGTAGAACCGAAGGAATGGGTACAAAGGGCCGAATGTCGAAGGGTCGAATGTCGAAGGGCCGAATGTGTCGAAGGGCCGAATAGGTGAATGTCGAAGGGCCGAATGTGTCGAAGGGCCGAATGGGTCGAAGGGCCGAATTTTTTTTTTGTTTTTAGAAATATATTTTTTTAAATTTGTTGTTTTATTGAATATTTTGTAAATTTTTTTTATTAAACATACATGAATTTTTTATGAATTTATGTATTTTACTATGTTTCATCACGTATCCAGTGAGCGGTACATTTTGGTGAAGAAAAATTTTGTCATGCACAAAGTCATGCCGCGGACGTCATGCCAATACGTGTATCCCTTTTCCTGCCCGTTAACACAATTGTGTGGGTACTCTAAAAGTACCATGTCAAAAATTTATCTTTGTATGTGTTTTGAAATTATTTTCGCCCGCAAAAAACAGTATAACTATATACACAATTGTGTTGGTTGTACTTCCACACAAGCGAAATTTTTGGCGTAATTTTAAAAAAAAATTTCATCGTACCCAAATTTTTTATCAAAAACACCATTACATACTATGATTTTTTACCCACACATTTGTGTGGTTTGGACATAAATAGTGCCAATTTTTTTTGTAAGGGTAAATGTAAAAAAATAAATTAATTAAATAAAAAAATAAAAAAATATATTTCTAAAAACAACAAAAAAATAAAAAAAGTTCGGCCCTTCGACCCATTCGGCCCTTCGACACATTCGGCCCTTCGACATTCGGCCCTTCGACATTCGGCCCTTCGACACATTCGGCCCTTCGACACATTCGGCCCTTCGATATTCGGCCCTACGACACATTCGGCCCTTTGAAATTCGGCCCTTCGACATTCGGCCCTTCGACATTCGGCCCTTTGATATCATACCGAACCGAAAACATACCAGTTCAATGCAACCAGTTTCCTAACCGTATAACAGGATAACTGAAGGTCACAAAATTTAACAAAAACATACGTGTTTGCTTTTTTTGTCAAACTAACACTTCAAAATGGTTGTAATAAATTTCTTATTTGATTGTATATCTACTGGTATAGGCTATATCTACTGGTATATTGACAAAATATGACTACTACAGCAATCAATCACCATCAATTAGATTTTATGTTTATATTCATACATTCAATTTCGTTGATAATTTTTGTTGTTTTCAAATTGTATAATGTATGGTTATTTGAGTTTTAATTAGGACGTGTATTGGGCCTTTTAATTTTTGTATAACTATATTTGTTTAACTTTATTAGTTTTAATTGATTATAAATTTATCCACTTAACATGACACGTATATCATAGATGATATACGATTTCCGTTCAAAAAAAATTTAGTTTATTTTTCACAACTAATTAATTAAGATATTTTTTCCACATTTCCACAACTAATTAATTAAGATATTTTTTCCATCATATTGCTAACATCCTCATTTTTGAGCAATTGGATTGGTCGATAAAATAGTCAGAAAGATCGAACACAAGAAAAAACATCAACCATAAAGGCGTCTTTAAGTAACAGAATTTATTTTAGCAGGCACAATCTTTAGTTTATACACAGGATATTCTAATAAATTAGCTAGACTTAATTTATCAAATCATTATTTGAACACTCCAAAAAAAAATTATTTTCCATATATTTTCCATAGATATATTACTTTATCTGCATCATTTGACCGATTTGGAAATAAATATAGAAGTATGTGTATTAAAATTAACCAAGTTCAATAAAAAATATATTTCAAATAGCATATTTCGTGAATTGTATTGCAGTGAGGTATGCAAATTCTACATTAGAAATATTTTTATCTTTTTTGTAAGTGCATATTTATGGGGATCCGTTCATAACTGCATATTTTAAAATTGCATTTCTCAAAACGGCATATTTAAAAACTGCATAAGATACAAAACAGAATTTTTCAAAACTGCTTATTTCAAAATGGCATAAGGGTTAAAACAGCATTTTTCAAAACGGCATTGGTATATTATTTGTTTTAACTTTGAGGAGTATATACCCAGACAAAAAAGATGTGTTTATGTCTCTAAACGATATAAAAAATTAGATGTATTTTTCGTTTTTACAGATATAAAATATTCTTGTCCCGAAACGAGATATATTTATATATATAAAAATATATGAAAATATATCTCTGTGGGCTATAATTTCTCTCAGTGAAGTATTTAAACAAAATGTTTACATAGCCAAATACTAAACATAATCACAGCACCAAAATGCCTGATACATAAATCAAAAAAAATTATATTGTTTTTATTGCATAACGAGAAGTTAGGAATAATTGCTTATCATATTATTGATTTTTATAATTTTTTTTAATTATTGATTCATAATTATAACATTTTCTTAAAAGCACATCATTCAGATTTATTTATGTTTTTTTTTGTGATCAGCAGGGTTTAAAACTAATATATTATTATTGTTTAATTAACATCACAATTTAAGTTCACGACTCAATTTTTACTAACCAATTCATCCCGATCATTACAATCAGTCGTTTTTATACGTTTTTTTAAATAATTTCTCTTGTGTACGCTGCTGATGTTGGTAAGACAATTTAAAGTAAACCGTACTTTAAGTACTAAAATGGTAAATATTTTGGCTAACAGGACGCTATTTGAGGCGTTACACGCTCAGCGGTAACAGTTTGACCAGATTCCAGAAGCTCGTAGTAAATGACTCCTTTACAATCCCAACATCAGACACACAGTAACACTTTTGCAAATGATGTTGGCCTGGATCAACACATGAATTTCTGCGTTTGCCCTTTCTTTATGATTTAACGAGGAATCATTAGATATACCATTCACATTTCGAGTCTCTTATTAATAATGCACAAAAATGTCCGTAGCTTTTTTCAACTCGAGAAGGCTAATAGGTAGAAAGTTGATATTTGGAATGCAGGTTTTGTGAGAAAAGTTCATAGCCGTTGGAACTACACCGATAGGTTCTTCCTGGGCTGAGCTGTGGCGGATCAAAGTTTCAGAAACTTGCCATTGAAAATACATGGGATTGAAAAATTGAAATTTTTTAATTTTGCAACATAAAAATACAACTTATTACAATGTTTAGAGGTAAATTAACTGATTTATTCCGCATATTTTCTTTTTTTTAATTTTTGTTTTAATTCATCTTTTATTTCTAATCAAATCATGGGTCGCACGGGTCGCTATCTAGTAATTATAATTATTATTATTATTATTGTTATCTTTATTTCAATAAAATTTGAGACAAAGTAGAGCTCCTTTAGACTTTATGTTTGTAGTGGAGCAATTTATAAAAATTAAAATTAACATTTAAAAAAATATAATTAGGTTACAATTTTTAATGAACAAATACTATTTATATACAAGCTCAGTTTTAATTTTAGTTATATTGTAAATTTATTCTCCGGCTCATTAGGATATAGTATAAATGATTAATTTCACTACTAAAAATATTGCTCAATATTATCAATGCTAAGCAGCCAAATCCGAACTTCCCTGAAAATTTTGTGTTTCTGCTCCAATGGAAGCATTTTAACGCGATTCGGTAAAAGATGAAACCAATACGGTGCCATGTATAAATAAAATTTTCTAAACTTTTCATTACTACAACGAAGACCGACAAAATTGTTTGGATTTTTCGTATTATACGCATGATATATTCGCCTATGAAAATTATTGCTACGAACAAAAAACATTTTCAATACTTTAAACACGTATAGATATCTCAGAGGCAACAAATTCAACTCACGAAAAAGCGGAATTGTGGGTGTAACTTTCGGACGAGTGTAAATTAATTTAACAATTCTTTTATCAATATTAGCAAAGTAAATACCTCCCAAACTAGTTATCCCATACATTATGATGGATTCTACAAGAGCATGATATAACCTTTGCAAAACATAAGAAGGACACATAGGTCGAAGATTATAGAATTTATGCACGGCAGTAATCACAATTTTCCTGATATTATTTAAGTGGGAGGTCCAATTAAGCTGTGAATCAATTGTAACGCCTAGATATTTAAACTCCTTGACGCAAAGTAGGTCAAAGCATTGGTTAGAACATAGGTTCTTATCACATGAGTGAACATGGTATTTGATAAAGCTTTGATCAAATGTTATGTCAGGACGCCCAAAATGCATAACTCTTGACTTATCACTAGCAACAAGTCGGTGGAAGAAAAACCATTTACACAGAATGCATAAGTCACTCTCAATAGAGCGTTGAATGTCAATGTGATCATTCGACGCATATAGGTTAATGCCAAATCGTCCGCGAATGCTGTAGCGGAGCCTGTTAGATTAATTTCATAAACGGAATTAAAATAAATTAAAAACAACAAAGGTCCCAAAACTGAACCTTGGGGAACACTACATTTAAGATGGTCTGGACGACTATCCACCTTATTAACTCTTACAATTTGACTACGGTTTCGAAGGTAACTGATAAACCAATCTAACAAATGGCCCCTAATTCCGATACTAGATAATTTTGTAAGTAGTATATCGTGGTTGACAGTATCAAATGCTTTCGAGACAAGAGACCAACCTTCGTTTTATTAATTTTTCAAATAATTTGGAAAATGTACTCAATAAGGAAATAGGTCTGTAATTATTAAGTTGCAGAGCATCACCCTTTTTGAAAACTGGAATAACAACAGCTGTTTTTAGAATGTCAGGAAAAATTCCGCTCATTAAACTTAAATTATAAAGAAACTTCAATACATCAACCAGATACTAAATACAATTTTTAATAATTACATTGTCTATACCGTCGAATCCTTTAGAATGTTTGTTTTTTAATTTTTTAATTTCAAGAAGACTCTCAAAAGAATTGATATCGTCGAAAAAGCAGGAAGTACAGAAGTTATCACGGTTACCAAAAATAAACCGTTTGTACTCTTCTCTGTTATGAGTACTATTTTGATTAAGATCAGAAGTTAAATCGGACGAGACATTTACAAAAAAATTATTAAATTCATCACAAATATGTTGCTTATCCGTAAGAACATGCTCAGACTTATTTTTATAAATTTACAAACTATATAATTGCAGATTCACAGGTAGATCAAGTAGAAGTATTGCCAACAATAGGATTGTGGATATTTTTAATACGAAAAATATCATTAAACGAATAAATTCGATGAACATCAGACTCCGCCGATTTCCGTAAATATATTTGTCCAGCTTTACACCACAAATAATTATACTTATACAGTGTTTTGATATTTTTAGCTTCCCGGTATAATCTGGACTGATGCGCAGACAGTTTATGCATTATGTAGATGCGCTGTGCAGGGTGATTTATTGGTAGAGGGACATCCAAATCTGCTGTTGATAGTGATTTGGTTTTCGTGTTTGTGTCAAAATGTTGTTTTTAAGTTGAGTAGAATTTAGTTTCACAATAAAGAAATCTTTTTGCAAAAGCTTTGAATTGTTTTAATTTGCTGAAGCCGACATAATTTTTTTATGGATAGCATCAACGGATACTATGTCATCACTACTCAAATTAACCCCGAGCTTTTTAATAACACAAATGATTAGACCACGAATAACTTCATGGTTAGATGGCAGGCCACTAATCACGATGCTGGAAATATTTTGTTGTTGTATCGGTTTATCCACATCCGCTTCTAATTGATGTAGTTTTGAGGCTTGTTTAAGCAGTTGTTCTTCCAAAAGACACATCCTGGACTTAATTTCATCATTTTAAAATTTTAACGAAGCAACACAGGTCTTCAAGTCTTCCAGAGCGGAGAGTTTTTTTTTTTCCATACGTTTAAGCAGGATCATGACGTCGGACAAACTTACATTAGTGTTTCCAGAATCTGACAAAATCTGATCATCAACCAAATGCGAGCACATTTGATATGGAAAGGTTTCTCGCACGGTCCCCCACATTTTACACCAGGAAATCTTCCTTTAGTGATGTTTGAAGAGCAAGTATTACAGGTTGCAGACATGGTATACTAAACACGAACTCTTTAAATTGTGTTAAATTATAATAAATAATATTATTTTGTTGTACTAGAATTTTTATTAAATATTGAATATTATATTTTATATTATTATTATTATTGTTATTAAAATGTTTACATTTAAAAATAAATTTTATTTATTTAATATAATTTTTGTAGAATAGAAAATGTATGCGTCTTTGTTATTTGACAGTACGCGATAGACGAAAAACTATTTATTGAGCCAATAATAACTATTTTAATAAAGTTGTTAATGGTTTAGGGCTCGTTTTTTATTTTAAATAAAATTAAACAATTTAATAACTGAGCTTTAAATGTCTCATCGACATCATTTTCAAAGCTAATGAAAATTTTTTATATAAATTTCTTAAAAACAAATATAAAAAGCCTATACAGTAAATACAATTTTTTCCAAATACAAAGTAAATTTTACAAAACAAGTATATAAAATATGAATATGATTTTAGAAATATTAAATAAATATAAATGAAAATTGTATTTATAAATTAAGCAATTAAATAAATTTAGCAAAGAAATAAAGTATACAAAAAACGAAATTAGACAAAATAATTGTAGCAATTTCCAATGTAAGCGCAATCATTATTTATATTTATAGAATTAATGCTAGATTTAATATATGGAAAAAACACATTGAAACAAAACGCAATCAATTAAAAATAAAATTTTCTAAAATGTACTGGATGATCGGAAGAAAATCGAAACTCTCTCTAGACTGCAAGGTTCTACTATACAAAGCGATCCTAATCCCCATATGGACATATGGTATCCAACTATGGGGCTCAACTAGTGCATCAAATATAGATATCGTACAAAGAACGCAAGCAAAGATACTTCGTAGCATTACAAATGCCCCATGGTATATTCGAAACAGCAACATCCATAGAGACCTAGGAATCAAAACTGTTAAAGAGACAATTAAATCATGCAGTCTAAAATACCAACTGAAACTGGAATCACACCCTAACGAATTAGCTAGAGATCTACTAAGGCAACCGAAATATGGACGGCTTCGCAGAACAGATCCTCTAGATTTAATTAACTGAGAAATATAATCTAATAATTTCGTGCATGTTGAAATGAAATTAAGTAATTAATAATAATTTAATAATAATAATAATGCATAATGATATTAAGTATTAACATAGGTTAAGGCTTATAAGTTAAAATTTTTTTTTAGTTTTTAAGAATTTCACACTTCTTGTTAGTTTCGTATAAAGAAAGATTCAAGAATAAAGCCTTTGGCAATAGTTACAAAAAAAAAAAAAAAAAGATTTAATATATAGCATCTCCAAAATTGATCTTTTCCTAAAATTCCGTTCTTTTTCTAATATTTTGACATTATTTAAGTATAATTTGTATTTGAAAAAATTGTATTTACTGTATAGGCTTTTTATATTTGTTTTTGAGAAATTTATATAAAAAAATTTCATTAGCTTTGAAAATGATGTCGATGAGACGAAAAATCTTTTTTAAAATTTTATTTTATTTAAAATAAAAAACGAGCCCTAAACCATAGCAACTTTATTAAACTAGTATATTATATTGCTATCTTATCTATGTTTTTTAAAAATGTAAATATGATTATAATTTATTTCGTAGGTTTTATCTACACTACATTTTTGGACCATTGTTCCGGAAATGTCTTGCAAATGTTTTATTACCAACGAGTTAATCAAGCGTGTATCATAACACAACGTACATTTGTAAACTCATCACAACAAAATTGTCATAAGAAATACAATTTTGTGAGGAGCAAGAGCAAAAACATTTAGTAAAAGAACGGTAAGAAAAAATAATTTTATTTGTTTGGATTAATACAAAAATTTGTATTTATTACTTTTAAATTTTATTCAAAATTCGGAATAAAAGTTGTTATTGGTGCTAGCGATCGCATGCATGTCGGAATTAATGATGGATCAATATATTTTGTTGCTTTTAATTTCATATATTTATTTTACAAAGCGTAAAATGTATTTATTTACTTCTTTGTTTATATCACAGAAGTTATTTTTTTTTTAGAAGTGCGTTTAAAATTTTGTGCCTACAGACTTGACCTGAAGGCATTCTTCTGCCAATTTTATTTATTTATCGATCCGTTCCGATATACTTAAATATGAAGTCCTTTTGCGCATTATGCTCGTATTTTCTACCCTAACTGGTGGTTGTGAGACAATTGTCTTATGTGATTCTTATACCAAGTTAATCAATAGTCTGGTAACGGGCATATCGGCCTCAACAACCTCGCAAATTTCCACCGATTACTTGTGTATTGAAAAAATTTTGTATTGTAATATATGCCTACCTGTAAACACAACTACAAATTTATGGTTTTGACAACAATTTATCAAATTATTGTATTTAGTATCCCAAATTTTATTTTTTGCTCAATTTAATTTTCTTAAATTTTTTCTTAAAATAATAATTTTAAATTTGTTAATTCTTACCTCAAACTTGTGAAAATATCTGACCTGGACTTTCCAATACTCTAATTTATAGCACTCTTACTCCATTTTCTATTTCTATATGATCCTATAAAAATTTGACTTACTAAAGAAAACCTCCATAATTACTTCAACCATTGAATTATGTGTATATGAAATTTAAATAGAAATTCTTGGTAAGATAATCATGACACTTATGCTTTTATACCTTTAAGGGTTTACATATGCTTCCATTTGACTGGCAAAAGAGATCTTAGGGTGTGCTTGCGAATGTAAACTTTCTAATCCAATAAAAACTGAAACTAAATAATTTCTAATCAAAGTGTGATAACTAAAACTAATACTCTAAACACAAAATATTTTCTATTTTTAATTTGACTTCTACCAACGTATTGGTCTCACAAGTGTTATCTATAAGAAAAATCCTTAATGCAAATGTTTCTCTTACATTTTTATGTACATATTACATAATAAATTTATAAGTTTTATTATTTTGAAAACTTTGGTTTTGTTGAAAAAATAGTATGGTACGGTGAGCTCCTAATATACATTAGAGAGATATAAATTTTTAAATAATATTAGCCCTATTATCCTTTTACGTAAAACAAATAAAAGTAGATTTTATTCAAAAGATTAGGACATTTTTTAATAAGTGATATATAATGGTGTAATGTGGGAATTATCAGGATTTTTTGTCGGGTGTTTTTTTATAATTGCCTTGTTTTTATATAACTTTGTCACTCTTTTTTGTGATAATATATTTAAAAAAAAAATAAATAAATCTTTTTTAGGAATATAGATATTTCGTTAATTTGTTCCAACATAAAATATGATGAAATAGAATCAGTATCATCTTCTCGACAATAAAAGTTTTAACAGAATCGAAAATAACCAAACCAATTTAAAATTAGGCAAGGTATCCAGAGAAAGTGCAAAACAACGTAAAATAACATACACTTAAAATACACAACAGATTATGAAATTTTCGTAACTTATTGTATTTTAATTTAGATAATTGTAAAATATTCCTGATGTTAATTATTATTATGCAACTTGTTTAAATCTAGGTCAGAACAATACCAAAACAATAAATTTAATTAAGCTATATTACTTAAAGTTTTAGAAGAAAAATAAGTATTTGTTGGGAGAATTAATTAAGTCATGATTTACTGTTTTAGAACTTTTCATACAAATGTTCGACTTACACATTTCTAGTTGAAATTTGCTTATCCCTTTTGTGATTTACTAAAACAATTGTGTGGGTACGGTAAAAGTACCATGTCAAAAATTTATTTTTGTATGTGTTTTGCACCAACTTACATATTTGTTTATTCCTTTCAAACTTATTTACGTTCGAAAAAAACACTATAACTATACACACAATTGTGCTGGTTATACTACATATCAAGTGAAAGTTTTATCAAAAACACCATAACATACTATGATTTTTTACTCAAACATTTGTGTGGTTTGGACTTTAATTGAGTCTTTTTTTTCTTGAAAAAGGGTTATGCAGTTCTTGAGAAACGCCTACTACGTTAAATTAAACCGAAACTAATGGAACATGCTTATAGTAAATATGTTTGTGGCTAGGCTAATGGCAGTACTTTCAACTCAAGGATAGAATGATAATGAACACATTTTATTAAACACTTGTTTGTTATTTCACAAAATTTTGCAAAATAAAAACCAAGTGTTTAATAAAATGTGTTTATTAAGTATTAGTGTGTTTCGCCAAGTGCAAATAGCGTAAAAAGTATGAATGATAATGACATTTGCGTTTGCTTTAGAAATGTATGGTAAAAATTAATTTGAAAATATTTCTGTGCTGTGGCATTGAAAATAAAAAGTTTACTTAAACTAAATTTATTCCAAATATTAAAACCTATTGTTTCTTGAACCAGCAACATAATTGCAAACAATTTCCATTCTGACGTGGTAAGAAGAAAGATATGTTAATTAATGCCCGAGTGTATGAATGATGCTAAATGGTTTATTATTTAGCATCTGTTTTATCCTCACTTTTTGGCTGTTAAAATAGAGAGTAAAACTACTACTTTTATTTTTTGACATGTGAGGGTGTTAGAAAATTTTTAAAATTTACTTTATTTGATATTTGAAAGTGTATATCAATGTAAATTTAAAAGCATTGTACTCAATCAGCTCAAATAATTTAGGAATTGACGAAGAAGTTGAAATTCCTCTATAACATGAAACATCCTCCCTCTTACCCGATTTAGCGATAGGTGTTATTTTCGAAATTTTCCATTTATCAGGAAACACGGCTGTGGTTATCGATTGGTTGAAAAGTTTGCAAAGTGGATTTGTGAAGCTAATAAACACATTTTGTTAAACACTTGTTTTTTTTTATTTTTTTTATTTCGCAGAATTAGATTTTTGAATATTTTAATTAAAAAATTAATTCAAAAAGTTTAAAAAATCACTCGATCGATTTTGACTTGTTAGGTCATCATCAGGAGTATCTACACTAGAAGTAGACCAGAAGTCTCCTGATGACTCCTGATGATGACCTAACTAGTCGAAATCGATCGAGTGATTTTTTAAATTTTTTGAATTAATTTTTTAATTAAAATATTCAAAAATCTAATTCTGCGAAATAAAAAAACAAGTGTTTAATAAAATGTGTTTATTAAGTATAAGTGTGTTTCGCCAAGTGCCTACGGCAAATAGCGTAAAAAGCTGATATAACATTCTCTTCGTGTATGACAGGTGGAATAATAGAAGTATTGCAATAGAAGTCAAAACCGGAAATATGTAATTTATGCCCATCATCAAATGTGCAAAACAAAACAAGTACAAGAAAAGTATAACATGTTGTCATTCGCGAAATATTTATACAAGCCGCTTATATGATGCCACTGAAGTAGCATCAAGCTATTTACGAATTAGTCTAACTTCATCCAGTCTAAATTACCACTAAACATGCGTCCAGATTTTAATTTATTTCACTATGATGCTACATAAAATATGACCTGATTTTTGGCACAGGTGTTCACTGTTAGTGCCACAACTCAAATTCATAGCCCACTAACACGACAAATTATAAATACGGGATCCAGCTATTTACGAATTAGTCTAACTTCATCCAGTCTAAATTACCACTAAACATGCGTCCAGATTTTAATTTATTTCACTATGATGCTACATAAAATATGACCTGATTTTTGGCACAGGTGTTCACTGTTAGTGCCACAACTCAAATTCATAGCCCACTAACACGACAAATTATAAATACGGGATACGAATTAGTCTAACTTCACCCAGTTCATATTACCTTTAAACATTCGAATTATGTGATAGGGATTTTTGAAATATTTTTTCGGCGAAAATGTACTGCTATAATTTCTATTACATGTAATTTTCGGCTCATATCAACAGAAATTTGTACTACCACCTGATACAACATAAGTCGAATACAGGTTTTTTTCGGTTGAAATTTTCGGCTAACTTCAGTAGCATGCTTGTATGTCATTTTTGCCCAGTTTGTGAAAATACAGAGAATTTTTATTTGTAATATTTTAATATGTTTTTATTATTATTTTTATTTGCTGAATTCATGATTTAATAAAATAATATTTTTGTTTAATTTAATAATTGTTTCATTGTGCACAATGTATAAATTGATTCAACGAGATTAAATAAAAGTTCGGGTCATATTGACCTGAAATACAAAAAGTGTATAAATGATTTGGGGAAAGTAGGCAGGTTAATATTAGTGAACTATTTTCATGTTCCAGCAAATCACTTAAATAAGTGAAATAATCCCACCTAAACCAACTAAGTTGAAATTATTTATTTGTCAAAATATGCGTAATTAGCATTAATTTTAAGGATCCAATTTCGAGGTATCAAATTTTCATTACATAAATCAATCATCTGTTCAACCGCTGAGAAATATTAAAAATTTATTAATTTGCCCATATTTCAGTTCATACTTAAATCGTAAAATAATTGGCTAGCGGCATTTTTAATGATTGATTGATTGATTGATTGATTGGACTGTAGAACCAAGTGCTAGCCAAGAGTCCCGGATAACGCCGGGCCTATTCCTACAGCATGTTTACACATAACAATAGGAAGGATAGGAAAGGTTTTTTTTTTTTTTTTTTTTTTTTTTTGGGACAGAACGATCCGGTTGCAGACACCTAGCGATCGTACGGCACAACACAATTCTAATCTACTTCTAATCTACTAGAGGAAGGATAAAGGCTTAATAGGTTTAATGGATAACGATGGTATTGCTTTGATCGTCAACAATTGCCTCACTAAATCAAAACCTGAGAAAAAATAATATTTCACGTGCATCTGGAAATTTTCTGTAATATAATTCTACATTAATACTTATCAGCTACCTAAACAAAATTGATTAATTGATTAATTGGATCAGTTCGGTTACAAATACCTAGGTAAAGCCAATAGTTATTAACATAATGACAGCACAATTCTAATCTACACGACCAGCAATTAATATTTCAAAGAAATATTTCTTCATAACATCTAAAGATTTCTGAAATTCATTCTTAATTAATCTACCGGTTTCCTAAATAATATAAATATTTATTAATTTAATCCTCTACAACTCAATAATTCAATTTATTACTAATACAATTCAAACAACCATGGGTTCAGAAAATTATATTGTAAGTTAATATAATTTTCTGAACCGCTATAATTTTCTGAACAGCTATCCGAACCACATCAATAACAAATTGAATTATGTATATTAATAATTAATATTAAATCATTAATAATTTCTCTAAAGTCATTAGCATTTGGCAAACTGGCCGTTAAAATAGTCAGTAAACATATACTCGTATTATTTATTAAACCTGAAAACAAACTGTATGCTTATTATTGACTTCTTAATTGTATTCAATATATTCAAACTTATGACTTACGCTTCACGGTTCAAGTTATTAATAGCGGATTCTTTTACGTTTTTGATGTAAATCAAATTCCGGATAGTTAAAAAGAAAATGAAAAAAAATTTGATGTGTGGCGTAGTGTGTCTATCCGTGTCCAAACCCGAAAGGGATACCGAAAACAATAACAAACCATTTTGAAAAAATTTCAAATGACGCGTTTGACGTATTTGACAATATTTACGGTTGACGTATTATATGTGCATATATAAATATGTGTACGCGGTAGTTAAAATGGAAGTAAAAATCTATATTTCCATTTTTTGATGTACATCAAAAAAAATTTTTCTTTTGCTATTTTTTCCGCTAAAATGTGATTTACATCAAAAACAAAATTTTTTGCCAGTTTTTTGTTAAAAGAAAACGCCATAAGAAACATAAAAACAAGATACTAAAACATGATTTTAACACGCAAAATGACAGAAAATAAAAATTTAGTTAAAATCATTAAAAATTTGAATTTTAATCACTGCGGAAATCATAAAATAACAAATAAAATAAAATCGAGATAAATTTTAATTTGTAATTTAAAGTACATAATCTATTTAAATAAATGAATTCTTAAGATCACGAATATTTTTGAAAATTGTAAATCGAGGAACAAAGCTATAATATCATTAACAAGAATTTGTGAGCTGAATTTTATTTAATATATTTTAATATTTATATGTAACTATATATAATGTTATATGTGTCATAATATCTAAAATATTCGAACATAAGAAAAAAAAATAATAAGTGACGCAACGCGCACAAAACGACGAAAATGAAACTTGGGAATATTTCACCTCTCTATGATTTTTCATCATGGTTTTATTATGCTCTCCGAAAACAAAATTCAAATCAAAACCTACATATAAAAAAAACAAAATGGCCTTGAATCCCCCATCTCATTTTCGCTTGGGCCAGCGCCTCTACACCAATAAAAAATTTGGTTCAAAAAGGAGTCGCTATCAAATCCAATCTCATAGGCAAATAGGGAAAGAGACGAAGATGAAGATTCAAAAAACACGCTTCACAAGGAAATATATAATAAACCACAAAAATATACATACCATCCACACATGTATACATAAGTCTACATCCAAAACCAACAACAATTAACATATCAAATTTATTCATCCGTTCCACCCGGGATTTAAAAGAAGCACTGGTTCACACTTTAAAATAAGTCGTAATAGATGATTCATTGCTAATTTAAAACCTTATTTTATATTTAAACCAAAATGTTTTTGTATTGTTTTAATCTACTCTCTCGAAAATAAAATTTTAACTAAAATGTACATCTCAAAAATGAATGAAAAAAAAAATTAATTTTTAAAATTAAATTTCAAATTTAAAGTAAAATAAAATATGTAATTAAATTTTTTATTTCACTTCTGTTTGTGTTAAAGCTGCTTCACCGAAAAACATTTTGGCAACCGGTTTCATATGTAAACGGGGAAAGAGACGAAAAAGAAGCTGCTTCTTTGACATCCCGTGTGAAAGGGGCGATTATTGGTTTTGTTACATCCCTGCATATACACACCATATATATATACATCTAAACGCACAGAAGCACACACTCATAACTATTTATATGTATTATTTAGGTAAATTTTGATGCTACACACAAATCTATATACGAAGTATGAAAAGTACATAAATAAAAGTATGTATATATGTATATATTATATATATATATAAATGTATATAAAGGATACTTCTCTGATTTAATGCATCTTTATACATAACCAGTTTATCGAAACATTAAAACGAAATATATCCCGTTATAAATATTTCAACTCAGGTTTTATGTATATAAACACATTTCATCATACACGTCACTTAACTCGTCACTTTACTGTTTATTTGAAACCCACTATGTATATTATGTATACCTAGTAATTCAAACATAAATGTGCATTTACGCATTCACGAAATGGTATCAGAACATATACGGAAATAATTATATATACGTATACGTTCTACACAATTTCACGCGCGGCTTATACACAAATCAATATTTAAAACACTAGGTGTACGCCATATCTTTTAATCACTTATTTTATAATGTAAAAACACATTGATTATTATTATTATTAATAATTATAATTATTTTATTTATTATTTACACAAAAAAAAAATATTTAAATTAAATGAAGGAGCGACAACAAAACACGTCTACTCCGTTTCACATCACTTTTCGTCCTCCAGGCAAAACATCAATTGGCTAGCGGCATTTTTAATGTACATATATTAGATCTATAATATATATGTAATATTAATTATCATCTATATACATGTTAATATTTTGCAGTTGAAAGTACACAATCATTGTAACATAATGAAGAAACAAAAAAGACGGGAAGGGTTCGGAGCCGAACCCTATAAGCATTTTTGTTGCCTATAAAATAAAAGAAAATAGTCTTTCCACAAAAAAATCACAAACCACCACACCTAAACATTATTACCACCCTCACCCACCATCCAAAACCCCCAAAACCTATCTCACCCGCACCACCCTATACCGCACCACCCATATTATCACCCTTTAACAGCTCCATACCCACTTCCACACACACAAACCACCCACACAAACCCTCATCCACCAAATCCCAAATTCTCACACCAACCCAAAACGCCTCATCCCACCCCCTCCACCTCCCATACCACCACTCCTACCACCCCCATAACCACATCACCCACACAAAACCACATCCAAACGAGATATATTTTGATTCCACATTCACATGCTCTATGAAACCAAAATAGAATAGAAAATGAAAAAAAAAAATCTAACAATTTTAAGGAGGGGGGCTAACAAAACCCTACTTACCTCCGAACACCCTAAACACAGAAATGTCCAAATCAATAGGGATCATTCCCAAGAAATGCTTGAACTTTTAATGAAGAAATTAAGTTGATATCTCCATTCGTTCTCAAGTTATCGTGCACACAGACGGACAGACGGACAGAAGGCAAACCGAAACCATATAGCATTTTTTTAACAAAAGTGCTTAAAAAAGGAATTTAAAATTTCGTTTTTCTGTTCATAATATTTAAAAGGCGAGGAAAAATAAATTTGTAGAAACAACAACAGATCATAATTATATTCTACTTTTACGTCATTTTCAAAACAAAAAAAAATTGAATGTGTGTACGTATTAAATGAAAGTTTATTATAGCACATACATTCATAGGGAAAAATAAAAAATTATTTTTATAACATTCATTTATTTAAAAAGCAAAAAATAAAATATTATATATTTGCTCGACTTCCTTCTATTTCCATTATCATTATCATATTTCTACTAAAAAATAAATAACAAACCAACATTATCATCGGTATCGATCGCCACTCGCCACGATAATAAAAAAAATATGAAGAGCGAGAACAGACAACAAAGAGAATTAAAACATTTTTATTTTACGAATTTTTTCTTCGCATGATTTTCTTATTAGAATGTGGGTGAGAATGCAGGGGGGCTATTTGGGAATTCGATTCGATAACGAGAGTACAAGATTCATATTTGATTTGAATGTGATTTGAACGATTCTTATTTAAAATCCCATATGAATCTTGTACGCTCGTTATCGAATCGAATTCCCAAATAGCCCCCCTGATTTCATGATGAAAAGAGAACAAGGTGGGATATTGCGCATGCTAATGTGACGTCACTTGTATACACCAAACATGTGATTTCGGGATTTTTTTATTATTTTTTTTAAATAAATGGATAATAAATGTATTTTTTTCTACTTAATAAACACATTTTTATTAATCACTTGTTTTTGTTTCGCAGAATATTTTTCAAAAAGTTTAAAAAATCACTCGATCGATTTCGACTTGTTAGGTCATCCATCATCAGGAGTATCTACTGAATCTACTGAATTCAGTAGATACTCCTGATGATGGATGACCTAACAAGTCGAAATCGATCGAGTGATTTTTTAAACTTTTTGAAAAATATTCTGCGAAACAAAAACAAGTGATTAATAAAAATGTGTTTATTAAGTATAAGTGTGTTTCGCCAAGTGCCTACGGCAAATAGCGTAAAAAGTATATTTTTTTCTAAATAAAAAGCTTATTTAAGTTTGATAAGTATAGTTGAAGAATTTTTTTAATTATTTTCTGATTTTCCGTTACAATGAAAATTATTTTAACTTAAATAAATCATTCAACAATCTCGAAATCCACATCAACTAAGAAATTGGGGCCTTCTTTAATTTGTAGCCAAACCAAAGATGATCAATTTACATAGATAGAAACCTGCGAACAAAATGCATTTTTCATACAAATCAGCATACTCACCCACATTCTAATAAGAAAATCATGCGAAGAAAAAAATCGTAAAATAAAAATGTTTTAATTCTCTTTGTTGTCTGTTCTCGCTCTTCATATTTTTTTTATTATCGTGGCGAGTGGCGATCGATACCGATGATCATGTTGTTGGTTTGTTATTTATTTAGTAGACAAATTGGAAGAATTAAGCCGAAGAAATTAATAAAAAAAAAATTAATTTTTATATTTACTTTTTAAATGAATGAATGGTTTGAAAATATTTTTTATTTTTCGTGTGAATGTATGTAATGGAATACAGTTACATTTTTCATACACTATTTTGCCTTTGTCGTTCAAATATTATGATGAGAAGGAGAACAACGATCTAAAGCTATTTTTGATTGTTAAACTTCATAATTACGAGTACGCTCTAGTATTTACCCATTTTGTTTGGTGTTTTGAATTATATTGGTTGTATGATTTCGAATTCAATTAGGACATAAGGGACATGTACATAATAAATGAAATAATTAGACTGAATGATTTTACTGTAAACAGATTTTGTTGATTATAAGATTGCAGATAAGGCTATTATCGGACGAGTGAAATGGAAAACGTGATAACAGGTCTATATCAAATTAGCCTGGTTGTTTAACAAATTTAGATCAAATTTTCTTTCGGAATTGTTGTCGTAATAAAAAATGTGTGTTTATTTGAATATTGTTTAATTTTGAAATATGGGATAAGTATTTCTTAGAGAATTAGGGTTATATATCCCCTTTTCAACCAAAAAAAAATTTTTCATTAAATTCCAAACCACACAGTGTGTGACTTCAAAATCATAGTATGTAATGGAGTTTTTGATAAAAAAATTCACTTGTGTTGAAGTACAACCAACACAATTGTGTGTATAGTTATAATGTTTTTTTCGAACGAAAATAAGTTTGAAAGGAATACACAAATATGTAAGTTGGTACAAAACACATACAAAAATAAATTTTTGACATGGTACTTCATGCCTTACCCACACAATTGTGTTAGTAAAACACATAGGGATATACGACAGTTGAATTGCATTTTTGAAATTGGGGAGGTTAAATAAAAAATCGGCGTGCAATTGGTTTGCTGTAAATTAACTTTGGTTGCAATTTTATGACAAGACATAGTGAAATGGAACTGGGCAATTTATTATTTCTAACAACTCTAACGAAATTCAACATATTTTATATAAATTAAACTATAAAGAATTAATTTTAAATTTTACATGAAGGTGAAAATATTGAGTGAATCTTGAACTTTAATGGAGTATCGATATTTAGAATACATATTTATTTTTATAAATTCATGTTAATACCAAAAACGGTATTATTTATCGTACTATTTCTATTATATATTGTAAAAACATAATCAATTATTTAAAAAAAAATTATTGTTTTAATATTGGCATTTTTTCCATGGTGTTATTTTTTTTATTTTCCCATTTACAATCGTTCCGGAGAATTACAAGAATCTTGATCTATATGATCTAAAAAAAATCAGTTTGAATTGCACCTCATTCAATCAATTCGAGAAATTTTTTTATAATTCAATTTTTAATATCATTGAAGTGTGGTGTTTTACTAAACACCTCATAAAAAATTAATGTAAAGTGTTTTGCCAGCTGAAAAAATTCCTCTGTTAGAGGATTTTGTTTTCCAAAATCTGAATTCGCTGTATAATTTTTACAGTAAATAAAATATTCAGTATTTGTTGTCATCTTTTCATTAGATTTAATTAATAACCCTTGACAATCATTACACTGTTCATATTTATTAATTCTATGGAATATGTAACATATAAAATATTTTAGTGATGCATCGTCGTTATACTTGTCGCCATATGCAAATTAGTTTTCTAAAACTATGTTGTCTATGCATTGAATATCGTCTAATTCATCTGGGAAATTGTGGTTGTTGATTCCTCTCATTGCGCCCAATTTAAGTAAATTGTCGTTATCCATCGGATCGTTGTGCTGGAGATCTTCAACGACCATTAATAATCCGTCTTCATCATCAATACAATTAGATAAGTTTATGTTTTTTAATAATTCTATACACGATATTTGTGCAAAAATTCTGCTAAGTTCTAGGATTGACGGATTTCCATTTCAAAATTGAATTCCAGGGTGGTAACGAGAATTTCACGAATTCTCTCATGTATCTATAACACGCAGGAGATGTAAAATATATCCCTTGGGCCAAAGTTCTTTCACCAGTTGAAAATCCTGTATATTTGCTTTTCCGTAGAAGAATACCAAGAAATGTTTTGGAATCATCGCTAATGCCTTGTAGCTTTACCACTTCATTGAAGTTTGCATTTTTGTTAGCTTTTGTATTTCTTTTCGGTGACTTCCGAAATTTCAAACGAAGAAGATTTTGCCTTTATAAAAGGTTGCTTTGTTTTCGGTGGAAGTCGGATTGTTCAACTAAAGCATGTTAATAAGCAATTCGAGCACGATGCTTCTAATTCATATTTTTGGCGCTTTTATCGTTTGAAAATCAAAAACTGTTAAGTCTCTCGGAGGAGAACCCTTGGCGTGCGAGTATGTTCTAATATTTTTGTAGCGATCGTGCTTGTTAGAATCATCAATACTTATTTCTGTAGTTTCATTTTGTGGCCGATTTTCATGGTTATCTCTATTTAGTTACGATTCGGCGGAAGAAGTGCTAGGTGAAGGCAAACATATGTCAGGGAGAGCATTTTTTAAATCTACCTTTACCTTTAGATTCATCATTTATTAAATTTGGTTATAAAACCAGTTCCATTTGGTTTGAAATTATTAATTTAAAACAAAAACTCATAGATTCTATTTCCTACCATGAAATTAGATTTTTCATTTTATATGACCCGAAGTTCATTTCAGTTGTTAATAAACTGTTCTTTTTGAATTGAGTACGATTAACTATTAGTGTCTTTTCATCAAATACTTTATTTTCATGTTGAATTAAAAAAAAGGATTATTTATCAGTTTATGGTATAATGTGTGTTTGTTACACATATGATCCTTCATTCATTTGTAGAAATATAAATTCCATATAAGTTCAACATTTCTAAAGAAGATACAATACATAACACATATTTATTTATTTGTAATGTGTAAACATGTTCAATCCCAATAATCTATTGTTTTACAAAAACCCGATAAATCCGATTTTTCACAAAAAATCCTGTTCCCAAATTAACTGGGGAAAATAATTTTTATTATCCTTATCAGTCTGTGGTAAATTGTAACGGTGAGTAGAACTATAATATACTACGAAGCATGTCCGTTCATTTGAAAATGGATAGTGATTTAGACGAGCATTTATACTCGTACACAACTGATGTTGACGATAGTGATTCTTCAGAAGTTGATGACAATATGTCAGAGTTTATTACAGACGAAGAATTTTATGACGATGAATCATACATCAGAAGTACCAGTAGATGAGGACTTTTTGTTATCCCAAAATGGCGATACTCCTTGCAAAACAATTCCTCCTAATCATCAAAGCCGAGTTTCAAGCGCCAATGTAATAAATATAAAACCAGGTGTCAGAAGGTATGCAACTTCCAGAATCACGGACATAAAGACAAGCTTCTTTATACATTTGAGTGAAATATACTGTCTTAAATAATAGAAATGACAAACAAAGGAGTTTCTGAATTACAAGCCGAATTGAAACCAATATCTACACGGGAATTTTTAACAAACATCAGTACTATTGGCTGGTGTGTATAGCTCACGTAACGAATCAACTCAAAGCTTGTAGAATTCTTCACTAGGTCGCCCTATATTCAAACTACTGTGTTTAAAAAGATTTCATGCTATATCACGGGTTGTAAGATTTGACGACAAAGATACCGGAACTGAACTGTGCCAAAGGGACAAACTTGCGCCTATTGAGGAAATATCGGATAAATGGGTTGAAATTTTGCCAGATCATTATAACCACAAAGCAAATCTTACGGTAGATGAGCAGCTGGTGCCATTTCGCAGACGTTGTCCCTTCCAATAATAAATTCCTAGCAAAGCTGCTAAATACGACATAAAAATATGTCTGCAATTTACAAGTTTATAATGGGAAAGCATCGGGAGCTCTACCAGAAAAATATCTAGCTTTGAGAGTGGTTTTGCTCCTTGCTAGTGGACTAACTAAAGAGTATAATATAACATGTGATAATCTTTTTACGTTGTATCTATCAGCAAAAATATTGCTAAAGAAACTTTTGACAATCCTAGGCACCATCAGAAAAAATAACTGAATTACCAATAAATTTTACGGATAACAAAAAAGAAGTTTATTCTTTAAAATTTTTCTTCAAAGAAAATGTAGCCATTGTATCTTATATACCTAAAAAACAAGTCGGTGATGTTAACGAGTATAATCCACAGAGAAGCCGGTGTAAATTCCAGATATGACCAGAAACCAAACATGGTCCTGTGTTATAATAAAACTAAAGGTGCCGTTGATACCCTAGGGCCTAGATAAGTTAGTCTTTACATATACATGCAGAAGACAAATAAAGTGATGGCTGATGACTTTGTTTTACAACATACTTGATATCTTAGCTTATAATGGATTCGTGCTTTGCGGTAAAATACATCTAGAATAGCACACTGGAAAACTATCAAAGGACGTTTATTTTTAGAGGAGCTGGGAAGAAGTTTAGTAGAGCCATTGATTAGAATACGATTCATACAATAAATGGAGTCAACACTAGTCAAAACCGGAAATATGTAATTTATGCCCATCATCAAATGGGCAAGACAAGACAAGTACAATACAAGTATAACATGTAGTCATGCGCGAAATATTTATACAAGCCGCTTGTATGTCATTTTTGCCCAACTTGTGAAAATACAGAGAATCTTTATTTTTAATATTTTAATATGTTTTTATTATTATTTTTATTTACTGGATTCATGATTTAATAAAATAATATTTTTATTTAATTTAATAATTGTTTCATTGTGCAAAATGTTTAAATTGATTCAACGAGATTAAATAAAAGTTCGGATCATATTGACCTGAAATACAAAAAGTATATATATAAATGATTTGGGGAAAGTAGGAAGGTTAATATTAGTGAACTATTTCCATGTTCCAGAAAATCACTTAAATAAGTGAAATAATCCCACCTAAACCAACTAAGTTGAAATTATTCATTCGTCAAAGTATGCGTAATCAGCATTAATTTTAAGGATCCAATTTCAATATCAGTATCAAATTTTCATTACATAAATCAATCATCTGTTCAACCGCTAAGAAATATTAAAAATTTAATTAATTTGCCCATATTTCAGTTCATACTTAAATCGTAAAATAATTGGCTACCTGCATTTTTAATGTATATTAGATCTATAATATATATGTAATATTAATTATCATCTATATACATGTTAATATTTTGCAGTCGAAAGTACACGATCATTGTAACATAATGAAGAAACAAAAAAGGAATTTAAAATTTCGTTTTCTGTTCATAATATTTAAAAGGCGAGGAAAAATAAATTTGTAGAAACAACAACAGATCATAATTATATTCTACTTTTACGTCATTTTCAAAACAAAAAATATTTGAATGTGTGTACGTATTAAATGAAAGTTTATTATAGCACATACATTCAAAGGAAAAAATAAAAAATTATTTTCATAACCCAGTATGCAATTATTCCACTGTGTGGAAAAAACTGCTCAAATGTCGTACAAAACTCCGTACTACAAAATATCAAAGACACAAAAATATTGATTTTGGAGAAAAATAATTGTTTTTCTCTTTCTATTTCGCGGTAATATTATTTTCGTTTTATATGTTTCGATTGTATCTTTTATTTTCATTTTTCAGTTTCTTCTGACAAGTCGACGTGCACGGTTGCACTACATAATTAGTTTTTTTACTTTAAAGTGTTGTGTTTTATTATAATGTTTTTCGATTTGTTAAAGTAAATAATTTTAAATTTAAATATATAATAATAATTATTAACTTATTTAGTGATCGCGATGTGCAAATTTGGACTAAAAAAGTAATAGAGATCTGTCTCACAATGGCCTCGGCGCGAAATACATTTACGTAGTAAATTTTCAATGATTTTTTTTTTTCAAGATCTCAATATGCTGGCGGATGCAATACAACGTGGCGGATGCAATACAAAACTCAATTTATGAAATTTAAATATGTAAATAAATTTTCTATGTTTTTTTGTACACAAATAAAAAATAATGTGAATAAAATATTAATATTTATTTTATTATAAATGGAAAATTTTGTTTTATTTCGGATAAGAATTATTATTTATTCCAATTGGAACATATATACAAACACGTGCCTTTTGTTTCTGTGATTTTTTCTCTTTTTAGTTGGGATTCACACCGACACCGGAATTTTTGTGGCACTTTTCTTTGGCGGGGAGTACGAATTTCCGCGTATACACATGGTTCTTTGTCGTTTTAGAACGCGAATGTAAATGGAATTCCGTCGGCATTGCATATTGGGAACATTGATTCATTTAAAAAGCAAAAAATAAAAAAATATTTATTTGCTCGCCTTCCTTCTATTTCCATTATCATTATCATATTTCTACTAAAAAATAAATAACAAACCAACAACATGATCATCGGTATCGATTGCCACGATAATAAAAAAATATGAAGAGCGAGAACAGAAAACAAAGAGAATAAAAACATTTTTATTTTACGAATTTTTTCTTCGCATGATTTTCTTATTAGAATGTGGGTGAGTATGCTGACTTGTATGAAAAATGCATTTTGTTCGCAGGTTTCTATCTATGCAAATTGATCATCTTTGATTATATACAAATATGACATGAAAAGTAAATAAAATATAAAAAGGAAACTTCTCTGATAGTATGCATCTATATACATAGCGAGTGTATCGAAACATTACAACGACATAGTGCACTACGCATAGAAATATATTCCGTTATAAATATTTCCACTCAGTTTTATGTATATAAACACATTTTCACTGGACATGATTTTTATTTTATCACATTATATGTATTCATAGTGATTTAAACATAAATGTGCATTTATGCATTCATGGAATGGTTTCAGAATATATACGAAAATAATTATATCTGTACTCACAAATTAAAGTCGCTAAACTCAATAACCTTAACTTTTCAGGAAGATGGTTTGAAAGTTTATTCGAAAATGTCATAAAAGTGGTAAGGTTATTCGTTGAGAAGAACGAAGGTTGGTTGTGCATAAGATATCCCTTAAAGGCTAGTGTACTTGTATTTCCTAATATATGGGTAAATAAGCCATTAAAACGGAAAATGTGTTTTTATTCATTTTACCAAATTATAATTGTATTTCAAACCATGCTTAAATGGACTTTAGCCAGTATTACAAATTTTTATTAAATTTAATGAACGGCCTAAAACTGGTTTAGCCGTTTTAAGAAATTTAGTTAAGCAACTTCAAGCAATCTTTAGCCGATATGCCAACGATAAGGACTGAAAGTTTAAAATTATATCTACAAATTATAAAAACAAATCATTTTAATATTATTTATTAAGCTTAAAAGAAATAATAATACTTCAATATAATTTTAATTTCAATGTATTCTTTTAACTTTTCTAGTCATCATCGGTAGATTCCTCATCTTCACGGTTAGGGTTAAGTTGCGCATTGCGCCTCAGCCAAACGTTGACAAATTTTGGTAAAAATTATGAAAAGCCGGATCAATTAGCGGAAGTAAATCTAATAGATCTCGTTTTTTTTTCTACACTAATTTTTACTTATTCTCTGTAGCACAAAGTTAGATCACTTAACTTAAAGTCGTTCACCCCCCGTTTCTTAATGTTAAGGATTCTAAAAGATTCTCCGTCGTTTAATGTAGTTTTGTATTGTATAGTGCCAAAATCTTTTGTGTATCGTAACCATTTGACGCCTTTCCAAATAAATCGATTTCCGCCTTTATCCACGTTTCGCCAATTAAATTTATTTTTCACCACTACTGCAAAGTTAAAAAAATCCTCTCGAATCATATCGTGAACCGTAAATTTGGTTTTCGTGTTAAGACACCGAATAAATTACGACCAATCTCTTGGATGATGGATTTTAATTGATGTAGTTTTCTTTCTTCGCTCAATAGTGGCATGGTCTACATCGCACTCCATGTGAGTAAGCCCTGGCTCCAAAAACTTATGGTCAATGATATTTATGTTCTGATTGTCCAATACAGAAAGGTGAAACATTGCAGCTACAAAAGAATTTTTGTTTTGACCAGCACACGAGTCTGAATAAAACACTATTTGCTCAGTATTTGATGGTACGTACTTGAGATGTTGAAACATGCAGGAAGCTATTTCGTTCCCCCCTCGCCGCGCTATTGTTTCATTCCATAGAAAACAATATGGAACATTTGAAACGCAGTTATGAACAGTCAGATTAAATGTAAATAACTGTCTCTTGTAAAAAGAAACGGATGTGTTTAGGTAGGGCGTCGGAAGGCATTGTTGCAAATCGAAGGTTGCAACTAGCAGCTTTGGATTCGTCTGAGCCAATATTTTGTCATTTGATTTCGCCTTGTACGCCAAATACGCTTGTATGGTACAACACAATCAACACAACGTATGGTACAACACAATCCCAATCTACTTATAATATACTAGAAAAACGATAAAGGCTTAATAGGTTTAGTGGATAACGACGATATTGGTACAAAACAATTGCTTCTCCAAATCAGTAACCTAAGAAAAAAATATTTTTCACGTTCATCAGGAATTTTCCTGAAATATTCGATCCTCAAACAGCGAGCCACTTTACACCAAGTTGTTAAGAAACATAAAATCGAGATATAATGATTTTCAAGATCTGAAAAATATTATTGTGTATGTTGTTTCGGTTTCGGATTGAATCGATTTGACTTTAAGGATATTGTATTCTTTACGCGAACATATTGCGGTTTGTATAGGTGTGTTTTAGGATTATGGTTGTTCCATATTTGTATTTAATTATAATTCCATAGTTTAAGATATGTGGATCTGGATTTATGTAATTTTATGTTAGATGTATTATGATTTCATGTTTGTCATTCATTGGATGAATACGTTCCTGTCTTTATGTATGTTATATTTCATGCGATAATTATTTATTCGAATGAGGATAATTCTGTGGTTTTAAAATGTAGTTAAGTACGGACGGTAATACGTTTGTGTATGAGTGTTGTTATTAAATTAAACTAGCTGAGCTGACAATATGCCAGCGTGAGTATGAATTTAGGTCAAAGGAAAAACCCAAAAAAAGACGAGAAAAAATATTTTTGGTACTTTGTAATAAACCGTTGCAGAGTGGAAAAACCCATCTGTTTAGTGCGATGTTTAACGAAAAGAAATTACGTAGTTGGCGTAATCAACCAATATTAGAAAATATACAAGTACGATTTACACAATTTAATTAAAAATTTTATCATATTTTTAATTATCGATTTAAATATATGATACCGATATACTCGTATACATACTGTAATAAAAAACGATAATAATAAACTTACATTGCACGCTACAATTAAACTATTAAATGGGCTCTATAAAGAAACTGCTCCAAAAGAAAATTACTTTCACCTTTATGTTTACAATTATGTACAATTGATTGATTGATTGATTGATTGGACTGTAGAACCAAGTTCTTGACGGAACGACCCGGTTTCAGACACCTAGCGATCGTACGGCACAACACAATTCTTATCTACTTCTAATCTACGGAGGAGGGATAAAGGTTTAATAGGTTCAATGGATAACGATGATACTGGTCTTCAACAATTGCTTCTATAAATCAGCAACCTGATAAAAAAATATTATTATTTCACGAGCATCTAGAAATTTCCTGAAATATAATTCAACATTAATACTTTCCAGCTTCCTAAAACAAAATTAATTGATTAATTTACTCTACTCAGAGTCATCTAGGTAAATTCGATAGTTAGTAATACAAACACAACACAATTCTAAACTACACAATCATCAATTAGTATTTTAAAGAAGTATTAGACCACAAACATCTTAAGACTCCTGAAATTTAATTCTTCATTAATGTTTTTCGGCTTCCTAAATAATACAAACATTTATTGATTAATCCTCCTAAAACTCAACAACTTACAATAGAATTTCCTGAAATCATAGTTATTTGAATTATATTAATAATAAAACTAAACTGAAATCCAGTAGCATTTAAAAATTATACTGTAAACATAGTTGGGCTGTATAGTACTTAAACTGTCAGACTAATATTTTGAAACTTACAACCAATTTCTCAGAATTCCATCGTCAAACAGCGAAACACTTAACATCAAATTGGTAAGAAACACAAATCGAAATATACAAAATTTCAAGATCAGTCTCGAAATAACGTAAAAATTTCAAAATTTAGTAAAATATTATAAATTCCATCTTATCGATAACTATACCAACGATAAGTTTTGTTTTACGCCGCAATGACGATTTCATTGGTAATTTTAACTATATCCCGCAAATCTCTTTTTAATTAATGTGTCCAAGATAAAAAGGCAATTCAATTATTACAACAACAAAGTTAGTTCCGAATAATGAAAATTAACAGAATTATTCATTAATTTACACGTATGAGCACTTTAAGTAAGAACTAACAAGCAATTTATACAAGATTTAACTGCTCTTAACTTATTAAAGAATCAAATCAATTGCATACATTAAAGGGGCAATTAAATATCTATACTTAAAAAAAATTTCTCAGTACAATACAACCCTAAATTAAAATTTAAATATAATATATAACATAATTAAAATATAATACGATTATGTACAATAAAAACAATTCACCTGTTATAAATTCTAAATAACTTAACTATTTATTATTGATTATCGATGCCATCTATCGGAATTTATAAACTCAAAATAACAAATGATCACTGATAGATGTCACTTTCTTAAGTTACCATTATTTTACTTTGGTAACACTAAAAAAATCGATTACTCATATTTGAATTAATTACTCATCTCATTATCCTTTAAATAATAAGCCAAGCTTAATAGTGAAATATTATTTGCACGTAACAATACGCAAATAACAATCTTAAGAGTTTATACAAACTAATATAATAATATATCAAATTATTTTTAAAATATTAAAATGATTATAAATAGGTAAAAAGAACAATCAATCATATATAAATATACACATCCATATACATATATAACAAAACATATACATATATACAAATACATATGTACATACACACATATACGCATATACATACCCATGCACATGCACAAATATACACGTTTAAAAAAGTCACTCGTTAAAATGTATTATTCACTCTACACCGATCGAACAATAGTAGTGTTGCTTTCACAAATCTAATCGGATTAGCTAAGAAATGTGAAAGCAACAACTTTTGGCTTTAATTTTTAATGCGTTTTAATTTTGCTGTGTTGGTTCATTTTATTAATAATTATTATAGTTTTTATATTTTATGAAATAGAACAAATTAAATTCGGTATTTTGCTATCAAATAAAAAATGCCAAATTTTACTACAATATAAATTTTTCAAAAAAAAAAACAAAATAGAAAAAATAAATCCTTGCGGTAAACACCATAACCATAAAATGATTTTATTTCCCCTAATTCTAACATTTTCCTTAACATTCTAAGAAAATCGGCTTTAATACAATGCAATTGTTGTTGTAAAATTTTGAAAGCAACACAGCTAATGTTATTTGTAATACTGAACAACAAAAATAATGAAAAGAGACAAAAAATATTTTGTTTTACTATTCACTTCAGAATAGAGTAGAAAGAAATTATATTCTCCATTCTATCGTTCAATACAGAGAATAATACATCTTATCCAATCAGTACTACGATGAATTTTCGCTTTCTGATTAGAATAGAAAAGTAAAACAAAAGAGAAGTAGATCCCGTTCACTAACACTAACACAAAAAATAACATCAACCGTTTCTCATTATTCGCTCACTATTTATTTTTACTGTATAACATTTTTAAAAATTCATTTTACTATTCAAGAGCGAAGAGAAATTAGCATAAAAAAAATCATATAAAAATGAACGGAAAATGAATAATAAGCAACTAAAGAGTATTTTTCTATATTATTTTCATCCTTTTCTCTTATTTGACTTTAAATAAGCTGCGTAAATATACAAAAAAAACAAATTTGCATAAACGTATCATACCACACCATTACTACGACAACATATTATTACAAATGCGTATATTAAAATATTTTTTAAAACATATTCATATAAATAAAATCAAAATTTATAAGGATATTTTATAAAAAAATATAAATTAAACAAAATACATATAAATAAAAAATTTGAATTAACACAAAAACACTTTGCTGCGTCAGTGCGCCACACAAATTATTTTTATTTATACATATACATACATACAAATAAATATTCACGTTAATTTTAATTTTAATTCACTAATATTTATTTATTAACAAATTTTTATTAATACACACTTTATATTTAATTTAATTTATAACTTAATGATTATAATATTTATTTATTTATTTCACACACAATAAATTTTAGTTTTTCTATGCAGAGAAAGACAAAACGCGTCTTTCTCCTACGACGATCGATCGCCGACCCAATCATAATTTCCACCAGTGCGATTGTAAGGAAAGTAATGATCACCTTTATGTTTACATTATGTACAATGTACATAAAATGTGCACTTCCAGCTTTAAACCCGCTCTCATCATACCTAAGTTTAAATTACCAAATTTAAATAATAGCCATACAGTGTGTTCAGGTTCATCAGCTGAAATGAATAAGCATTCATATTAACAAAAATAATGTATTTGGATTAAATTTGTAAATTCAAACTTAACTTATAGATAGATGTTGCATAGGAATTATGTTTCTTGTAGAGTAATAATATTTGTATTATAAAACTAAATTCATTCATATTAATTTGTATTAAACTATTGTATTAGTATATTATACTTTATTTAGTTGCAAATGCAAAATACTTGCATGCAATATTATCATTTTAATTTAAATTTTGTTTACAGAGCTTAAATTGTATTAATTTAAAGGTGCTAATATCGATCACTGCTATCTGTTATTGATTATCTTAGTCGATTATTATTAGTGGCAAAGTGGTCAACATGCTTCCTCCAGCGACCAGAGGTCCCGGGTTCGATTCCCGGTGGTGACAAGGAAAAAATTTCACGGCTGGGTTAGGATCAATGAATTAATCACTCATTATCCGAAATAAAGATATGATTATGAAACCTCATTTGAGGCGGCCAAATCCCTTGATGGGATATAGTGCCAGAGAGAGAGAAAATTATTGCAGTTGCTGCTTTTTATTATTAGTACTTTTGTATTTGATTATTTGTTAGTACTTTTTTAATATTAATTTTTTGGCTGTCAATTTCCATGTTATGTAAATTCTTTCACTTTGATTTTTCATCTGGAGCTTTGCAAACCACTTTTGTAATAAAAGTTGAACCTAAAAATAAATCAGTGGTGTTTCAATTGTTATTGTTAATTAAGTAACAATTCTTCAAACGAACAGTTGAGCGTCTAGTCCTTCGAGCTGGATCCACCGATTATTTCCGGCATTTTTATTTATTTATTTGTTTTTTGGAGAAAACACTGGAAACCACATTTTTGGCGAAACCGCATGGAACGAGAAACATCCTCAGCAAATGGAAAATAGAACGCATTGAGTACACTTTTATTTTATTAAATTTAACATGAACAATAAACATTTAAACATAACTAAATGAAAGGCTTTTATTGGTAAAATTATTTAATTTAACTTTAACTATATATTCATATTTGGGCCTGTTTAAATATTATAGTGAACATTTTGTAATACATATCTACCTAGTCGTGTTGTGAAAATAAAAGTGAATATTCAAAAAATCTGTGTTCTAACACCTCACCCTTTCTTATTTTTGTTTCGAGTTATTACAATTGTTTACTCACGTTCATTTTGTAAGTTGTTTTCGAAATTTGCATCTGTTTCTAAAATGAATGGCCTGAAAAGAAAAAGATCGTACATTAAAGGTCAGAACACAAGAATCGAAAATTACATTCGCGTTATTAAAGATGATACATGTGTGGATGATTAAGCGATGAGATTGGAGAGTCTATCAATTATACAAAGATTTCGTGGAAGTTGAGTACCAAATGCTGGAAATATCTGACGAGGCACCAACGGACATAGAGGCGATCGATTCAAAATATTATTCGATTGTCCCTAAGTTGCAAAGTGCTATACGGAAAAGATCTAGTACGAATCAGCCTACCGTAACTAGATCAAACACTAAATACCTCATAATCGTCTTCGAGTGATTCCCGATTACCTCATTTGTAACGTCGACTAAAGTTCGCACGTTTCAAGTTTGGTAAGGTTTTTCTCCCCTGATGTAGCGGTTACGAACGTTGAACATTGAACATTGAATACGTTGAACATTGAAAGCGCGGGAAAATTATATAGCATGTAGTAGTGAAGTATAGTTAAATACTTTGGTAATATTTGTAAATGGGTGGGGCAAGCTTCGGTTTATAACAAAAACAACAACGAAAAGTGTAAACAGGTTTTGCTTTTGGGTGCACGGGTAGTTAGTGAAAAACATTTCTGAGTTGCATACGGCAATAATGTATATGCTGCTGATCAATCATTTTGTATTAAAAAAACTTAAATAAAAATAACAAATTGATAAAACAAAATTATGAAAGTAGTGAATTGTTCATGAACATTTGTGCAAGAATAAATTAGCTGCATTTTCCTTATAACTTTTGAATTTGTGATAAATATTAAGCTAATGTTTTCAAATTCATTGTTTTGTGCAAATTTATTGCATGCCCAGTGCCAAAATAAAATTAATAATTTAGATAACCGAATTGAAATTATGTTACCGGCATGTTAATTAGTTTATATTATAAGTAAATATATGTTAAAACCTATATAGTGGATTATTGCGTTAACCGCAAGTTAAAATTATATACAATAACCTATGGTATGTTAGATGTGTTTTTGTGTAATTAAGATTGTGAAATAAACTGTAAAAAAACCACGATCACGCTAAAATCATATACATCCATTCGCGCGTGCAACAAAAGGAGCATGTGGTCGCAAGTTTAAAATTATACGGTAAATCTAAAACGATTATACAAAATAACAAAACAACACAAATACAACTAAACGTAAAAAGTGACCATTGGTTTGTCTCTTAAAAATTTATGCAATGCGGCGTCGACTATTAAAAATACAAAAAAACAATAAAATAAAATACTTATAATCTAATATCAGTTTATTATAGTTTATCATAATAAGTTCTAATAGTAATACAAATAATAATAAATACAAATATAAATAAATATAAAATAAATACACAACAATAATAATTAAATGGTGCATCGCCTTCAACGAGTTGGATATTCGGCCGCAACCAAGTTTAATTAAGGTTTTATTTACATTTTTATAATTAGAATTAAGCGTAATTATCTATCTTTTTATTAATTTTGCTTTAATATTAATCTGGTGGAGGGTTTTAGTTAAGTTAGAATTTACTGATGACATTTTTAAAATTGCGAAGTTATAGTTTATACTGGACGTCCTTAGTAAATAGTAGTAAAATCTAACGGATTGAATAATTGTATTACGTTAAGTTTTTTTTTGATTTATTTTCGTTTTTTCAATCAAATTTTCATGGATATATGATGTTATTTCAATAAAACCATTAAATAATTCTAGTAATTTCGAAATTTAATTTTTCATTTATTTTTTTTTTTGGTGTGTTCTGGTAATTATTTGTTTCTCGGTTGAATAATTTCCGCTTTGTAAGTGTTCATTTTTTTTTTTTTTTTTTTTTTTTTTTTTTTTTTATTAATAAAATTTTATTTATTTATTTATATTACGACTGAGTCTTGCACCCATTTAGTAATTTACATTGCATAATAAAGTATTTTGATTAGTCGGCGTAATCAAGTGATTATCCCCAGTTTCATGTAACTCCTCAGATTTTTCGCCACAGTAAGTCTACTGACCTCCTGGTCGCGATAAGTCCAGTGGTTTGGTTCTTTGCAGTCTTCTTGTTGTTGTAGTAGTCAGCATATAGCGTATGTCCAGATTTTCATGCTGGTGCAGACGTTGTAGGTGTTTTGTTGCATGATGCTTAATTTCATCCGCGACAAGCTCGATCTTTAGATCTCGATGGAGGTTGTCGTTTCGAATGTACCACGGTGCATTAACTATACATCGCAGGATTTTATTTTGAACTGTTTGTATGATTTTGATATTTGTTTTCTTGGCACAACCCCAGAGTTGGCTACCATATGTCCATACAGGTTTCAGGATTTGTTTGTACAGCAGCAGTTTGTTATGGATCGCAAGTTCAGATTGTCTCCCTAAGAGCCAATGCATTTTTCTAAATTTTATGTTTAGTTCTTCTCTCTTCTTTTTTATGTGTTCCTTCCATCTAAGTTTAGCATCTAAGGTCATGCCGAGATATTTAGCAGTGTTTGCATGCGGTACTACTATCGAGTTTATCATTATTGGTATATGATCAACTTTTAGATTTGTAAAGTTGACTTGAATTGATTTTGCTTCATTTAATTTGATTTGCCATTTCTTTGTCCAATTACATATTTGGTTAGTAGCTTTCTGTAATTTACTAGTGGAGTCATGGATGTTCTTTGCTGTTGCAAGTATTGCGGTGTCATCGGCAAAAGTCGCCATTGTTGCTTCTGTAGTTGGTATATCTCTAGTATACAGGAGATAGAGGATTGGCCCAAGAACACTTCCTTGTGGTACTCCTGCTGTTATTCTTTTTAGTTGGGAGTATTCATTCTCATACTTTACTCGAAAGTGCCTCTCTGATATGTATGATTTTAAAATTTGAAAAAATTGCTCCGGAAGATCTCGATGAAGTTTGAATTCTAACCCCTGGTGCCATACTTTGTCGAATGCTTGCGCTACGTCAAGGAATATAGTTGAGCATATTTGTTTGCTTCCTAGTGATTTCTCGATTACATCAGTAATTCGATGCACTTGTTCTATCGTAGAATGGTTTTCCCTAAATCCAAACTGATGTGAGGGGATAAGTTTCCTTTCTTCGATAATTGGTTTTAGTCTTTTAAGAAGAACCTTTTCAAATAGTTTCGATAATGTTGGTAGCAGCGAAATTGGCCTATATGAAGCTTTATCATTCGGAGGTTTGTTCGGTTTAAGTATCATAATTACTTCTGCAACTTTCCATTGTCTTGGTACATACATTAGTCGAAATGCTGCATTAATTATATGCACTAGCTTCCTCAACGCTTTATCAGGTAACACTTTTATTATCTGGCCCGTTATAAGATCATATCCTGGAGCCTTATATGCATTCAGATTATTCTTGATTTCCCATTTTAGTTCTTGCAACGTTACAGGTGTAATTTTTAGTTCATCCTGTTTATTTATCGGGATGATATTTTCCTCTTCCGTTTGTTTGGGGTAAGGTTGGAATGTTTCTTCAAGGTGATTTGCAAACAAATCTGCTTTCTGTTTAGCATTTCGGGCCCAATTTTCTTTATTTTTAATTGGAGGAACCTGAAGTTTGGGTCTTTTAAGATTCTTAGTTGCTTTCCATAATGAATAATCAGTATCTTTTAGCCCAGTTGTAAGTGTTCATGATGAGAAAATAAAAATTTTACCGTAGAGGTTGAGGGTAAGTGTGATTATGACATGTTAGGTAAGTTGGTCCGAGTCCTGTTATCCTTTTTCATCCTTCAAATTTTAAATTCCTGTGGTCTAGCACGTATCTTGTGATCCTCGGTAACACCCACCCCATACCCTGAGCAAAGCCGGCAGAACATGACCACGCCGGGGTTCTCACAAGATGGAATAATTAATTCGGTAACAGGTGGCATTCAATTTTTAAGAAACGAGAATTTTCCCGCTACCAACTCATGCCAGGTGTAATCGTTACTCGATGGGAACTCTAAGGAATGGCGATCATTTTATGATCTTTTTGTATCCACTGTTCACGAAAACGCTACCCTTGCACCCGCACAAAATTCCAATATTTAAAGGGACTTTTAAGAGGTGAGGCACTTGCTCTTGTTCGGCATTTTCAAATAAATGACGCGAACTATTTAGGAGCAGAGTCAAGATAAAAGTGGAAATTAGAAACTACCCAGAAATCAAAGTATATGCAAACTGCACCAGCAGTACTTTGTGCATTCTGTGGAAAAGACCACAAACTATCTATAGATATTCAGCAGCGCAGAGATTACGTAAAAAAACATTCTAGATGTTTTAATTGTCTAAGTGATTCACACATAGTTTACCAGTGTAAATCAAAACGAAAATGTTCTATATTCCAGAGAAAACATAACGTGATCCTCCACTTGGATATACCTACAAATATCTCTGCAGTAATCGGTACGACAACCGAGAAAGGAACTACTTGTGGTCCCTCTAATTCGGTCGTTAATGGAATTCTTCCAACAGCAAAGATTATAGTTGAAGAGTAAAACGGCGATTGGCAATATTGTAGAGCCTTGCTTGACTCCGGCTGACAAACATCGTTTGTTACGGATTAGCGTTTTCAACGACTATAACTGAAAAAAGCTAATGGTCGGATATTAATACAAGGCCTTAATGACGTTTCGTCAGAAGTGTCAAAGGGAGTGGCAACTATTCGAATAAAATCTCGGTTTAGCACTAATTCATACGAAATAACTGCGAAGGTACTGATCGTTCCAAAGATATCATTATATAAACCCGTAGTCAAAGGACTGAATCGTTCACGATGTTTAAGTCGTATTTGATTAGCAGATCCCCATTTTCACAAGGAACGAAAAATCGATGTACTACTGGAAAGTGATACGTTCTTTGACATAATTTATGATGGCAAAAAATATATTCCGAGAACACAATTAGTTGCTCATAATATGAACTTAGGATGGGTGATTGCAGGAACAGCAGGTCAAGGCCAGGCCAAGCAGAAAGAGAGGAACTTCCAATTAATCTTCATCTAGATATTGATCTCACTCTCAGAAAAATTTGGGAGATTGAGGAGATATATGATGTCGCCCAATACAGCGAAAAAGAAAACTTTTGTCTTGAACGCTTCCGGAATACAATCTGTAGAGCCGAAGACGGTAGATACGTAGTTAGTCTAACTTTAAAGATGGGTTTGCAGAAATTGGGCAATTCCAAAATGATAGCTGTAAAGAGAATGGGTAACTTAGAAAAGCGATTCGTCCGTGATGCTTCATTAAAGAGGATGTATGCAGAGTTTATGGATGAATATGGAGAGTTAGGCCATATGCAAATAGCCAACGATTCTGGACTGGAACAATATTACTTGCCACATCACGGTGTAGCTAAGAAGAGTAGCACCCACCAAGCTTCGGGTGGTCTTTGATAATTCGGCTAAGACAACGCCGTACAATCTACATTGGTGGAATTGCTGCTAAGATTCCGAATTCACAAAATCATATTCACGGCTGATATCAAAGGAACTTTCCGGCAGATTTGGGTCAATGCAAAGGACACAGAGTTTCAAAAAATCGTTTGGAGAAAGGAACCAGAAGAAGAGCTTAGCACTTACAGACTATTAACGATCACATATGGTACAACGTCTGCTCCTTTTTTGGCTACACAAACTTTAAACCAACGGTTAATTCACATTTTAGTCACCAATCTTGATGACGAGACTAACAGTTTATGGCCACAAGCATCTGCATATTATGATGTACCAAGCTTAAATCAGATTTTTGCCGTGTTTTTTTATTAGCGCCCGATAGTTGTATCCGGAGCAGCCAATTTTCTATGTCAAAACTTATATTTAGCGCGCTATTATTGCATATAATTAATTTAATTAACTCTAAACTAAAATTTTTCATTCAACTTTTTAATTAAAAATCGATAAAAAATATCTTGGCTCACTTATTTATCGGGAGCCGCTATCGGGAGCGCTATCCACTTCAATAGCAAATTTGAAAAGGCCTTTATTTTGAAAACCCCTGAAACCAATAGAAACTAAATCTTACAATAAAAATTTAAAACGCAGCAAGATGGAATTTTTGTGTAAAACGTTATGTCAAAATAAATGTCAATTAGTATATTTCAAGTGATATATGTTTGTTTTATGGATGCATTTAGTTTTTATTTTTATCTTATAGCGACACCAGTGAATAATAGCTGCAGTTTCAGTAGAAATTTGACATTCGGCTCCGGATAGTGCTCGAATATTAAAACTCTTTCTCGCGAAAAGAATCGAAGCACTAGAACCGTTAAAATGCCAAAACCAACGTTCTCAGCCTTAGTCAACTAATTCCAAATTAAATGTTAGGAGTCAAATCGTGTCAAGTGAAACAACCAAAAGCCAAGTATGTTCAGAATGTGGTGGAGAGCACAAGCTATTTGAGTGTTGTAAATTCAAAGAAAGTGCAGTAAGCGATAGAAAATCAATGTGCCTGTTTAGACGAGTACTTTTGGGCGCTAATTTTCCACGTTTCTTACTTCTTTGCCTAGAAATTAATTTTGGAGTAGAAATATTCCACTGATCGTTTTCAACTAAAATTTGTAGCGCTGTTCGTATTGTTACACACCAACACAATATTAACGGTTATTTTTTAAAAATTAAATACAATAATATAATTTAATTATAATTAATTTAATATTATTTGAGCAATGTTTTTAAGAAGAAAATCTACACATGGAATAAATCCGTAAATTTTTATTTTCAAATTTGCTAAAATGTAATATACACATACATAGACGAGTAACAACAAATAGTCTAAGCGCGAGGTGTTGTTGTTACAACACAAAAAATCGATGAAGAAGTACTCGTCTAAACAGGCACAATGTTGATTAAAGAAACCCGTTTCTTCAACTGCTTAAACAACAATCACAGCGTGTATAATTCCAAGTCTAAATTTCGTTGCAAACAGTGCAACAGAAAACACCATAGTTTATTCCACGAGTATCCAACAATAGAAAGCGTCGCTTCATCCGAAGATCAGTCAACCGAAGCCACTACATTGAACTGCACCACCAGTAACCAAACCAGAAGCTTCATACTACCCGCTGCATTAATCTACATAAGTAATGCGATGAATCAGAGATAATGTAGGGCATTACTAGATTCCGGACCGCAAGCTTCGTTCATTAGTGAAAACTGTGCGCAGAGACTTAAGATGCGTAGAAATAGTGGCAAAATAGCTATCACACGGGCATTGGCACCACCTCAGGTGGATATACTAAAGGATCAGTATCGCTATAAATAACACCCCGGACAAAGGCGACCTATAGTTAAATGTGGAAGCATATGTTTTACCAAAATTAACAGCAAGGCAAGCACCGATCTCACGTCGCATTAATATTGATTCGCTTAATAAATACGATTTAGCTGATCCTCTCTTTTACAAAAGCATGGAGACACGTCCTAATTGGAGCTGATAGATTTTTGAACTGTTAACGGACGGAAGATTCACAAAGTACATAAGAAATCATGACTGGAGCGGATTCAATAGAAGAAGGAATTGACATAAACAACGACATAAACACAGTATTCTCACATTCTGGTTTTCATAACCTAGAAATAGAAGAATCTACCTCCGTAAAAGGGTAAGGGTTACACTGGAATCCAAAGAAAGATTACTTCCAATTCAAAACAAACCTCACAGAACATCATGTCATGACCAAACGTGGTATATTACTAGAAGCAAGCCGCTTATTCGATCCGTTGGGATGGATCGCTCCAATAACGGTCAGAATACAATTCTTCTTCCAAACATTATGGACAAAGAACCTAAAATGGGACGATCAGTTACCCTCCGAAGTTGAAAAGGAATGGCGCAAATTACGTGGTCAGTCTACCCACTATATGTAGAAGAACTGGAAGTAGAAAGATATATTCATATAAATCCTAAAAATATATTTTCATTGCATGGATTTTCAGATGCATCCAGGCATGCTTACTCAGCAGTAGTATACGTTCATCCTTTTCAAGCAAATTTAATAGTTGACATGCTTGCTGATATTTGACATTCAACTGTAGTTCTTTGTGACGTTCAAATATTTTTTTAAATGCATTCCAAGTTTCCAAAGTTTACATTCCAATGTTAGAATATCTGAATACAATAGTGTTTTTGCGAATGAATCAGTTCGACATAATGAATAAAATGGAGTCAATGTTGTTATTGGTGGTTGTTCTGCTCTTTGTTATGCATTTTGTGTAGCCAGATAAACTCTTTGTCCATTTTCCACTAAATCAGTTGGACGTCGTTCATGTATTGGAATTGATGAAATTCGCAGATAGCTTCATTGCTACTTATATAACGTCCCATTTGATGTTGTGTAATTTCTTCCAAATTTGAATTCGTATTAAACGTTCGAAAACCGAAAGCAGCCTTCAAAACTTGTTTACGTATTTGAACATATATTTTATTGACTTATTGAAACCACTATACATAATAGTGATGAATACGGGATAACCCATTTATTTTCTGTTTTAATTTCTTCACTTTTAATTTTTAAAATGAAAGGTTGGCCAGTCCCCCGAAAATGACACCCATATCAGCAGTATAGGCGTAGATAGTAGGTAGGTGCAAAACTGACTCCGCCTCCTTCCATCACACCTTGCAAAATACAAAAATTAGTAATGTAAACAGTACCTTCAAATTTGACAACTACCATTGACGTTTAAAGTATAGGTGGCCAAAAAAGACACCATTTCGAATTCAGGGCCCTTACTATTGTTTTCGATCGCCTTAATTTTTTTCGTTCGTTTTTCTATGTTTGTACTATTATTTTCGATAGAGTCGAAAATGAACGACTGTAGGCGAAAATTTACAACGCAAATTTCATCGTTGTTCATTTTCGATTGTCATCTTATGCTTTACAACTCAATAATTTTAAAAGTAAAAACTAAAATGTGAGTAGGCGAAAATTTACAACGCAAATTTCATCGTTGTTCATATTCAATTGTCTATAAACATACAATATAATATTAAAACACAAATATCATTCGGTTGACATTACGATGTAAAACCTGTACTAAAACATAAATTTTGTGCTGGCAATACTTTAAATAATTTGTACTAAAATATTGCTACTGATCGAAAGCAAAAGTACGAATATTTTTCTCAATCGTTCAGAGCCAAGCGATAAAAAACGAAAACGTTAAGGCGAAAGACGAAAACAATAGTAAGGGCCCAGAAAAACGAAAATCGGTAACGTAATCCCACATCGTTAACGAAATCCCACACCACCACATCGTTTTGGTTTAATTTTTAATTGCCGGCTAATTAAAATTCTGTTGAATCAAGAATATTTTATTTTAAATTATATCTGTTAAAAAAATGGTGTATGTGTGTTAAAGTAATTTTTTTTTTTTGGTGATAAATTATAAAAGAAAAGTTAAATTTTGTACTGAAGGCTTCCGTTTTGAAATTACACTAGAAAACATAACATAACTTGTTATGAGAGTCATAAGAGTCTAATAGCGGTTACATATTTATGAGGTAAACGTTATAAAATGTTAGATTTTATTTCTGTCGTAAACTGTCTTTTAAGGTACATTGCACATGAACCACATGAGTACAAACATAGTTGCATTGTCGTTATTTGCATACATATTTATTTAAATAATTTTGAAATATTGCAAATGATAAATATTTGGAACCATTTTCATAAGGCAAAACTACAATAGCGCTTTATTTAACAAAACACGTTCTTGAAACAGAAAGAGAAATTGGTACATTTCCCAAAGAAAAACCACGAATAAAAAAATTTATTGTTTCTATAAATTAGTCATGTAATTGGTTCTTGTATTGTTTTGGAATTTCAGGTCATTTTTGTGATCATTTTGTTATTGTTGTCCTTGGTATAATTAGTAGATTTTATGGTGGAACATTTAAAGTATGCAAAATAGTATAAAAATGTACATATATTTTTATTGTGGTTGTCAATTAACCCATTCGCTGCAAAGGACGAGTATACTCGTCTTTAAAAAACTTGAAAAAATACTACAAATAAAATTTATTACAAAAATTATACTTCAATTATTATGTATGATAATACATATATGCTATTACCAAAGAGAACAACATAAGAGAGAGAATTCGTATGGAAAAATGATAAAAAAAATTATTTACATTTTTTCGTGAAATTATTAAAATGCGATTAAATGGATAGCAATATTATATTGGTATGTATGTCTCATTTTAACGAAGAGTGTAAAATAAAATAAAAAAATTAGTGTGCTTTAGACCACACTACTGAAGTAAAACTTCTAATATATATTTAATATTTATAATATAACATAGAAAAATTATAATATAGAAAAAAAAATTGGTCACCCTGTGCGTTCTCGAGTCGAGTGTCACCTAGCCGTTTTGTCTGACGCCACAAGAGGTAACCTTGTAACTTGGTAACTTTCTCAAGGCCAACTAGTCGTAATAGATAATGTTTATGTATGTGTCACAAAATGGACAAAAAAATCATTTTTGAAATCTCTTCGCATAGTAAAAATGGCGTTGAAATATTTTTTATTTCATTTATGTATAACCACAGTACACAATGTGGTTTCATCGAAAATTTGTTTAAGTCTCATTAAAACCTGTATCATAGGCAAACGGGGAAAGAAACGAAGAAAGAATCGGTTTCTGTGATACCTCGTGTGAAATGGAGCTATAATATAGAAAAAATGCATATATAAGATATATTTTACACGAACGAATTTTTTTTGGTCACCCTGTGCATTCTGGAGTGAGTAAGTTAGTGAGTGACATAGATGTTATGATATAGAAAAAAAAATGTTTGGTCACCCTGTGCGTTCTCGAGTGAGTCAGTCAGTGACATAGAAGTCTATATTATGACTTTCCAATTTTCTGTTTTTCAATTTTACAATTTACAAATTTTCATATTTACCAACTTTAAAATTTCCTATTTTCAAATTTTCAAATTTTCCGATTTTCCAATTTTCCAATTTTCCAATTTTTAATTTTTCCAATTTTCCAATTTACCAATTTTCCAATTTACCAGTTTTTCAATTTACCAATTTTCAAATTTTACAAGTTTCCAATTTTCATATTTTCATATCTGCATATCTTCATATCTTCATATCTTCATATCTTCATATCTTCATATCTTCATATCTTCATATCTTCATATCTTCATATCTTCATATCTTCATATCTTCATATCTTCATATCTTCATATCTTCATATCTTCATATCTTCATATCTTCATATCTTCATATCTTCATATCTTCATATCTTCATATCTTCATATCTTCATATCTTCATATCTTCATATCTTCATATCTTCATATCTTCATATCTTCATATCTTCATATCTTCATATCTTCATATCTTCATATCTTCATATCTTCATATCTTCATATCTTCATATCTTCATATCTTCATATCTTCATATCTTCATATCTTCATATCTTCATATCTTCATATCTTCATATCTTCATATCTTCATATCTTCATATCTTCATATCTTCATATCTTCATATCTTCATATCTTCATATCTTCATATCTTCATATCTTCATATCTTCATATCTTCATATCTTCATATCTTCATATCTTCATATCTTCATATCTTCATATCTTCATATCTTCATATCTTCATATCTTCATATCTTCATATCTTCATATCTTCATATCTTCATATCTTCATATCTTCATATCTTCATATCTTCATATCTTCATATCTTCATATCTTCATATCTTCATATCTTCATATCTTCATATCTTCATATCTTCATATCTTCATATCTTCATATCTTCATATCTTCATATCTTCATATCTTCATATCTTCATATCTTCATATCTTCATATCTTCATATCTTCATATCTTCATATCTTCATATCTTCATATCTTCATATCTTCATATCTTCATATCTTCATATCTTCATATCTTCATATCTTCATATCTTCATATCTTCATATCTTCATATCTTCATATCTTCATATCTTCATATCTTCATATCTTCATATCTTCATATCTTCATATCTTCATATCTTCATATCTTCATATCTTCATATCTTCATATCTTCATATCTTCATATCTTCATATCTTCATATCTTCATATCTTCATATCTTCATATCTTCATATCTTCATATCTTCATATCTTCATATCTTCATATCTTCATATCTTCATATCTTCATATCTTCATATCTTCATATCTTCATATCTTCATATCTTCATATCTTCATATCTTCATATCTTCATATCTTCATATCTTCATATCTTCATATCTTCATATCTTCATATCTTCATATCTTCATATCTTCATATCTTCATATCTTCATATCTTCATATCTTCATATCTTCATATCTTCATATCTTCATATCTTCATATCTTCATATCTTCATATCTTCATATCTTCATATCTTCATATCTTCATATCTTCATATCTTCATATCTTCATATCTTCATATCTTCATATCTTCATATCTTCATATCTTCATATCTTCATATCTTCATATCTTCATATCTTCATATCTTCATATCTTCATATCTTCATATCTTCATATCTTCATATCTTCATATCTTCATATCTTCATATCTTCATATCTTCATATCTTCATATCTTCATATCTTCATATCTTCATATCTTCATATCTTCATATCTTCATATCTTCATATCTTCATATCTTCATATCTTCATATCTTCATATCTTCATATCTTCATATCTTCATATCTTCATATCTTCATATCTTCATATCTTCATATCTTCATATCTTCATATCTTCATATCTTCATATCTTCATATCTTCATATCTTCATATCTTCATATCTTCATATCTTCATATCTTCATATCTTCATATCTTCATATCTTCATATCTTCATATCTTCATATCTTCATATCTTCATATCTTCATATCTTCATATCTTCATATCTTCATATCTTCATATCTTCATATCTTCATATCTTCATATCTTCATATCTTCATATCTTCATATCTTCATATCTTCATATCTTCATATCTTCATATCTTCATATCTTCATATCTTCATATCTTCATATCTTCATATCTTCATATCTTCATATCTTCATATCTTCATATCTTCATATCTTCATATCTTCATATCTTCATATCTTCATATCTTCATATCTTCATATCTTCATATCTTCATATCTTCATATCTTCATATCTTCATATCTTCATATCTTCATATCTTCATATCTTCATATCTTCATATCTTCATATCTTCATATCTTCATATCTTCATATCTTCATATCTTCATATCTTCATATCTTCATATCTTCATATCTTCATATCTTCATATCTTCATATCTTCATATCTTCATATCTTCATATCTTCATATCTTCATATCTTCATATCTTCATATCTTCATATCTTCATATCTTCATATCTTCATATCTTCATATCTTCATATCTTCATATCTTCATATCTTCATATCTTCATATCTTCATATCTTCATATCTTCATATCTTCATATCTTCATATCTTCATATCTTCATATCTTCATATCTTCATATCTTCATATCTTCATATCTTCATATCTTCATATCTTCATATCTTCATATCTTCATATCTTCATATCTTCATATCTTCATATCTTCATATCTTCATATCTTCATATCTTCATATCTTCATATCTTCATATCTTCATATCTTCATATCTTCATATCTTCATATCTTCATATCTTCATATCTTCATATCTTCATATCTTCATATCTTCATATCTTCATATCTTCATATCTTCATATCTTCATATCTTCATATCTTCATATCTTCATATCTTCATATCTTCATATCTTCATATCTTCATATCTTCATATCTTCATATCTTCATATCTTCATATCTTCATATCTTCATATCTTCATATCTTCATATCTTCATATCTTCATATCTTCATATCTTCATATCTTCATATCTTCATATCTTCATATCTTCATATCTTCATATCTTCATATCTTCATATCTTCATATCTTCATATCTTCATATCTTCATATCTTCATATCTTCATATCTTCATATCTTCATATCTTCATATCTTCATATCTTCATATCTTCATATCTTCATATCTTCATATCTTCATATCTTCATATCTTCATATCTTCATATCTTCATATCTTCATATCTTCATATCTTCATATCTTCATATCTTCATATCTTCATATCTTCATATCTTCATATCTTCATATCTTCATATCTTCATATCTTCATATCTTCATATCTTCATATCTTCATATCTTCATATCTTCATATCTTCATATCTTCATATCTTCATATCTTCATATCTTCATATCTTCATATCTTCATATCTTCATATCTTCATATCTTCATATCTTCATATCTTCATATCTTCATATCTTCATATCTTCATATCTTCATATCTTCATATCTTCATATCTTCATATCTTCATATCTTCATATCTTCATATCTTCATATCTTCATATCTTCATATCTTCATATCTTCATATCTTCATATCTTCATATCTTCATATCTTCATATCTTCATATCTTCATATCTTCATATCTTCATATCTTCATATCTTCATATCTTCATATCTTCATATCTTCATATCTTCATATCTTCATATCTTCATATCTTCATATCTTCATATCTTCATATCTTCATATCTTCATATCTTCATATCTTCATATCTTCATATCTTCATATCTTCATATCTTCATATCTTCATATCTTCATATCTTCATATCTTCATATCTTCATATCTTCATATCTTCATATCTTCATATCTTCATATCTTCATATCTTCATATCTTCATATCTTCATATCTTCATATCTTCATATCTTCATATCTTCATATCTTCATATCTTCATATCTTCATATCTTCATATCTTCATATCTTCATATCTTCATATCTTCATATCTTCATATCTTCATATCTTCATATCTTCATATCTTCATATCTTCATATCTTCATATCTTCATATCTTCATATCTTCATATCTTCATATCTTCATATCTTCATATCTTCATATCTTCATATCTTCATATCTTCATATCTTCATATCTTCATATCTTCATATCTTCATATCTTCATATCTTCATATCTTCATATCTTCATATCTTCATATCTTCATATCTTCATATCTTCATATCTTCATATCTTCATATCTTCATATCTTCATATCTTCATATCTTCATATCTTCATATCTTCATATCTTCATATCTTCATATCTTCATATCTTCATATCTTCATATCTTCATATCTTCATATCTTCATATCTTCATATCTTCATATCTTCATATCTTCATATCTTCATATCTTCATATCTTCATATCTTCATATCTTCATATCTTCATATCTTCATATCTTCATATCTTCATATCTTCATATCTTCATATCTTCATATCTTCATATCTTCATATCTTCATATCTTCATATCTTCATATCTTCATATCTTCATATCTTCATATCTTCATATCTTCATATCTTCATATCTTCATATCTTCATATCTTCATATCTTCATATCTTTCATATCTTCATATCTTCATATCTTCATATCTTCATATCTTCATATCTTCATATCTTCATATCTTCATATCTTCATATCTTCATATCTTCATATCTTCATATCTTCATATCTTCATATCTTCATATCTTCATATCTTCATATCTTCATATCTTCATATCTTCATATCTTCATATCTTCATATCTTCATATCTTCATATCTTCATATCTTCATATCTTCATATCTTCATATCTTCATATCTTCATATCTTCATATCTTCATATCTTCATATCTTCATATCTTCATATCTTCATATCTTCATATCTTCATATCTTCATATCTTCATATCTTCATATCTTCATATCTTCATATCTTCATATCTTCATATCTTCATATCTTCATATCTTCATATCTTCATATCTTCATATCTTCATATCTTCATATCTTCATATCTTCATATCTTCATATCTTCATATCTTCATATCTTCATATCTTCATATCTTCATATCTTCATATCTTCATATCTTCATATCTTCATATCTTCATATCTTCATATCTTCATATCTTCATATCTTCATATCTTCATATCTTCATATCTTCATATCTTCATATCTTCATATCTTCATATCTTCATATCTTCATATCTTCATATCTTCATATCTTCATATCTTCATATCTTCATATCTTCATATCTTCATATCTTCATATCTTCATATCTTCATATCTTCATATCTTCATATCTTCATATCTTCATATCTTCATATCTTCATATCTTCATATCTTCATATCTTCATATCTTCATATCTTCATATCTTCATATCTTCATATCTTCATATCTTCATATATTCATATCTTCATATCTTCATATCTTTCATATCTTCATATCTTCATATCTTCATATCTTCATATCTTCATATCTTCATATCTTCATATCTTCATATCTTCATATCTTCATATCTTCATATCTTCATATCTTCATATCTTCATATCTTCATATCTTCATATCTTCATATCTTCATATCTTCATATCTTCATATCTTCATATCTTCATATCTTCATATCTTCATATCTTCATATCTTCATATCTTCATATCTTCATATCTTCATATCTTCATATCTTCATATCTTCATATCTTCATATCTTCATATCTTCATATCTTCATATCTTCATATCTTCATATCTTCATATCTTCATATCTTCATATCTTCATATCTTCATATCTTCATATCTTCATATCTTCATATCTTCATATCTTCATATCTTCATATCTTCATATCTTCATATCTTCATATCTTCATATCTTCATATCTTCATATCTTCATATCTTCATATCTTCATATCTTCATATCTTCATATCTTCATATCTTCATATCTTCATATCTTCATATCTTCATATCTTCATATCTTCATATCTTCATATCTTCATATCTTCATATCTTCATATCTTCATATCTTCATATCTTCATATCTTCATATCTTCATATCTTCATATCTTCATATCTTCATATCTTCATATCTTCATATCTTCATATCTTCATATCTTCATATCTTCATATCTTCATATCTTCATATCTTCATATCTTCATATCTTCATATCTTCATATCTTCATATCTTCATATCTTCATATCTTCATATCTTCATATCTTCATATCTTCATATCTTCATATCTTCATATCTTCATATCTTCATATCTTCATATCTTCATATCTTCATATCTTCATATCTTCATATCTTCATATCTTCATATCTTCATATCTTCATATCTTCATATCTTCATATCTTCATATCTTCATATCTTCATATCTTCATATCTTCATATCTTCATATCTTCATATCTTCATATCTTCATATCTTCATATCTTCATATCTTCATATCTTCATATCTTCATATCTTCATATCTTCATATCTTCATATCTTCATATCTTCATATCTTCATATCTTCATATCTTCATATCTTCATATCTTCATATCTTCATATCTTCATATCTTCATATCTTCATATCTTCATATCTTCATATCTTCATATCTTCATATCTTCATATCTTCATATCTTCATATCTTCATATCTTCATATCTTCATATCTTCATATCTTCATATCTTCATATCTTCATATCTTCATATCTTCATATCTTCATATCTTCATATCTTCATATCTTCATATCTTCATATCTTCATATCTTCATATCTTCATATCTCATATCTTCATATCTTCATATCTTCATATCTTCATATCTTCATATCTTCATATCTTCATATCTTCATATCTTCATATCTCATTCTTCATATCTTCATATCTTCATATCTTCATATCTTCATATCTTCATATCTTCATATCTTCATATCTTCATATCTTCATATCTTCATATCTTCATATCTTCATATCTTCATATCTTCATATCTTCTTCATATCTTCATATCTTCATATCTTCATATCTTCATATCTTCATATCTTCATATCTTCATATCTTCATATCTTCATATCTTCATATCTTCATATCTTCATATCTTCATATCTTCATATCTTCATATCTTCATATCTTCATATCTTCATATCTTCATATCTTCATATCTTCATATCTTCATATCTTCATATCTTCATATCTTCATATCTTCATATCTTCATATCTTCATATCTTCATATCTTCATATCTTCATATCTTCATATCTTCATATCTTCATATCTTCATATCTTCATATCTTCATATCTTCATATCTTCATATCTTCATATCTTCATATCTTCATATCTTCATATCTTCATATCTTCATATCTTCATATCTTCATATCTTCATATCTTCATATCTTCATATCTTCATATCTTCATATCTTCATATCTTCATATCTTCATATCTTCATATCTTCATATCTTCATATCTTCATATCTTCATATCTTCATATCTTCATATCTTCATATCTTCATATCTTCATATCTTCATATCTTCATATCTTCATATCTTCATATCTTCATATCTTCATATCTTCATATCTTCATATCTTCATATCTTCATATCTTCATATCTTCATATCTTCATATCTTCATATCTTCATATCTTCATATCTTCATATCTTCATATCTTCATATCTTCATATCTTCATATCTTCATATCTTCATATCTTCATATCTTCATATCTTCATATCTTCATATCTTCATATCTTCATATCTTCATATCTTCATATCTTCATATCTTCATATCTTCATATCTTCATATCTTCATATCTTCATATCTTCATATCTTCATATCTTCATATCTTCATATCTTCATATCTTCATATCTTCATATCTTCATATCTTCATATCTTCATATCTTCATATCTTCATATCTTCATATCTTCATATCTTCATATCTTCATATCTTCATATCTTCATATCTTCATATCTTCATATCTTCATATCTTCATATCTTCATATCTTCATATCTTCATATCTTCATATCTTCATATCTTCATATCTTCATATCTTCATATCTTCATATCTTCATATCTTCATATCTTCATATCTTCATATCTTCATATCTTCATATCTTCATATCTTCATATCATATCTCATATCTTCATATCTTCATATCTTCATATCTTCATATCTTCATATCTTCATATCTTCATATCTTCATATCTTCATATCTTCATATCTTCATATCTTCATATCTTCATATCTTCATATCTTCATATCTTCATATCTTCATATCTTCATATCTTCATATCTTCATATCTTCATATCTTCATATCTTCATATCTTCATATCTTCATATCTTCATATCTTCATATCTTCATATCTTCATATCTTCATATCTTCATATCTTCATATCTTCATATCTTCATATCTTCATATCTTCATATCTTCATATCTTCATATCTTCATATCTTCATATCTTCATATCTTCATATCTTCATATCTTCATATCTTCATATCTTCATATCTTCATATCTTCATATCTTCATATCTTCATATCTTCATATCTTCATATCTTCATATCTTCATATCTTCATATCTTCATATCTTCATATCTTCATATCTTCATATCTTCATATCTTCATATCTTCTATCTTCATATCTTCATATCTTCATATCTTCATATCTTCATATCTTCATATCTTCATATCTTCATATCTTCATATCTTCATATCTTCATATCTTCATATCTTCATATCTTCATATCTTCATATCTTCATATCTTCATATCTTCATATCTTCATATCTTCATATCTTCATATCTTCATATCTTCATATCTTCATATCTTCATATCTTCATATCTTCATATCTTCCATATCTTCATATCTTCATATTTTCATATTTTTCATAATTTTCATATTTTCATATTTTCATATTTTCATATTTTCATATTTTCATATTTTCATATTTTCATATTTTCATATTTTCATATTTTCATATTTTCATATTTTCATATTTTCATATTTTCATATTTTCATATTTTCATATTTTCATATTTTCATATTTTCATATTTTCATATTTTCATATTTTCATATTTTCATATTTTCATATTTTCATATTTTCATATTTTCATATTTTCATATTTTCATATTTTCATATTTTCATATTTTCATATTTTCATATTTTCATATTTTCATATTTTCATATTTTCATATTTTCATATTTTCATATTTTCATATTTTCATATTTTCATATTTTCATATTTTCATATTTTCATATTTTCATATTTTCATATTTTCATATTTTCATATTTTCATATTTTCATATTTTCATATTTTCATATTTTCATATTTTCATATTTTCATATTTTCATATTTTCATATTTTCATATTTTCATATTTTCATATTTTCATATTTTCATATTTTCATATTTTCATATTTTCATATTTTCATATTTTCATATTTTCATATTTTCATATTTTCATATTTTCATATTTTCATATTTTCATATTTTCATATTTTCATATTTTCATATTTTCATATTTTCATATTTTCATATTTTCATATTTTCATATTTTCATATTTTCATATTTTCATATTTTCATATTTTTCATATTTTCATATTTTCATATTTTCATATTTTCATATTTTCATATTTTCATATTTTCATATTTTCATATTTTCATATTTTCATATTTTCATATTTTCATATTTTCATATTTTCATATTTTCATATTTTCATATTTTCATATTTTCATATTTTCATATTTTCATATTTTCATATTTTCATATTTTCATATTTTCATATTTTCATATTTTCATATTTTCATATTTTCATATTTTCATATTTTCATATTTTCATATTTTCATATTTTCATATTTTCATATTTTCATATTTTCATATTTTCATATTTTCATATTTTCATATTTTCATATTTTCATATTTTCATATTTTCATATTTTCATATTTTCATATTTTCATATTTTCATATTTTCATATTTTCATATTTTCATATTTTCATATTTTCATATTTTCATATTTTCATATTTTCATATTTTCATATTTTCATATTTTCATATTTTCATATTTTCATATTTTCATATTTTCATATTTTCATATTTTCAT